>JAHWFP010114142.1:76425-102664 GCA_023313725.1 Lithobius niger
CCCCCCCCCCCCAAAAAAAAAGACCATTCATTCATTTTCCTTTTCGGCTGTTCCTGTCTCCTTACTACTCTCCCACTCCCCCTCCAGTTGTGCTTGGTAATTGAAAATGTTGACGTAAATAAATATTTTCTCTGGATGGGAGCAAATTTTATGCTTCCCTGCTAGAAAACGTATGACCACTTGGTTTGTGCTGGCACTTCATTTGTACTCTACTGCAAAACAACAGCAGCAGTGCTAGCAACACTCAAGTCAAAAGTCAATAAATCGCAACACATGGCAACGCCAACACAATCAGTGCTGCAGCTAGCAATTTTCAAAGGAAGGGGTGCAAGAGTAAAATATAGGCCCCCAAAACTAAAGAATTTTGGGTTCATAATTGTGGCCTATTTTATAGTGGTTTTTGCTATGTTAGCCTAAGTTATCAAGCTCCTAGCTAACTACCGATGCGGGGGTATGAACCCCCTCCCAGTGAGTGTGGTCCAATGATAACAGGGGGTTGAATGGCATAATAGTGAGCATTGGCTTCCTGCCAACACTGACCTTTACAGCCTTTATTTAACATACAGGCCACACATCAGGTTACAGGAAGTTGCTCTGGTGGCCAGCAAGTACAACTAAAGGGAGTGCCTCAATAATGGAGGCACACCCACAAAACTTAGGACACAAGTTTTATGTAAAAACTTTCGGCCACCTGCTTTGAATTTTGGGCCTCCTTGCCTCCTGGGCCTGGATGCCTTGCACCCTTCGCATCCCCCTTAATTACGGCTCTGAACGAAATCAATCACTTTACTGCCACTTACATATAAAGAACTGCACCAAACCAACCCCGTGATGGAAACATCACGCAATCATTACAACACCCGTGCGTAGCACGGGCTTACATCTAGTAAAGGAATAAAAGACGGCGTACTGTCGCTCGCAACACTTTTATACATATAGGAAGGGTGTGCATGAGGAATAGAAACTAAAATCAAGCTAGTGCCCCTGGTATTTTTATTTTAAAAAATCTGGAAGTAAGATGCTAATCTTTCACTATTTTGGATGAAACTTGGATTTGATGGAAAGTTTTTCCATGGTGTAGAATTTCATTAGTGGAATGTATGGCAGTGCAGCCAACCATCTAGGGGGCCCGCCGCAGGGCAGTCAGTTTTGTCGTTCTGAATGTTTTTTTCGTGCGTAGAGATCATTACACTGATGAAGGCCGGACAGGTACAGAGGTATAACGAACGATTTTGTATAGGCCCCTAGCTCTTTGCGAAATGCGGCAAAGACAATGTTGTATAGGTTGATTTCTTAATAAGGTCACTGTAGTGAGTTAATAGCCTAGTATTGAGGTTGAGGACGTTTGACATGGCATGCTATTGTTATGCATGGTTGTATTGTTGACGGGGTTGTTTTTCTTGAATGTTATGGCGTAATGGGGAAGAAGCAGTTTAATCACAAAACTGTAGATTCCTCCAAAGAATATTTCATGTCATTGCTGCATTAAAGCTGAGTGACGTTTGCAGTACATCATCCTCTGCCTTCAATCATTCCTTTCAACACAGCAGACAAAAAAAAATTAAGCAATTTAGAATTTTCAGAATAGATATAGTTTTATTAATAAAATATATTACATTTTATGAAGATTTCACATTACTTCTTGTGGTGGGGGAGTTACTGTGGTGGACAAGTAGCCACTGGGGGATACTGGCTGAACCCTTGAGAACAGCTGGACCTAGTTGTCTGATATTTGGTTTGTCGAAACTTTACCTCAATTCATCGAATAAGCCACATTTTGTCAAAATAAGGCGAAAGTAACTTTCACACATTTAAAAAAGCCTATGCATGAGATGTGAAATACGTAACGTCAGTGGATCCTTTAAAATTAAATCAACAGCTAGTGGGAAGCAATATGCAAGAATCTTGCCACCAGACCCTTCCCCTGGCTCTTAACCAAATTTCATTTTAAGGTTTCTGTGAAGTACGCCGGTGGCGTCTTCTTTGTTCTCTGTAATCTGCATTGTTTGCTGGAATTTCTTATTTCAAAACTGCATTGGGTTATGATAAAGTTTAGTGAGCCGCATATATTTAATTGACAGTGTTGATGTTGCAGGCTTGGCGTCGTTGCTGATTATTGTGTTAGGTTACTTAGGTTAGGGTTGGTTAGGTGGCGGGCGACTTTTAGCTAAGTTTGGAGTTGGCAGAGTACTCAGGACTGATGCTATTTTCCTCTTGTAGTAGGTGTGGCTGCCATGCTGGGAGTTACATGTAATGTAAAAGTTTGGCCCCCTGCTGAAATTTGTTGGTTAGGTAGTGTTATTTAATACTAAAAGGGGGGGGGGGCCAATTGGCAGGCCCCCATACTAGCCGCCATCTTGGAAAATGGCGGCCGGAAAACAATTTTTTTGATTTATCTCAAGAACAGTAACTCCAATCAAAAAACTTAGAATTGCGAAATTGTTCAGCACAACATTCCGTATAAAACATTTTCCAATTAACTTTTTCGTGGAGGCAACGGTTAAGAAGAAAAATCAGAATAAAACTATTACATACCTTTTGCGGGCAGTGTGATAAGCATACATAGTACTGCATTCGAGTCTATAACGTTTGACCTAATACAGATAAACGAATGAGGATTAAAGCGTTCGAAAGGTACGATTAATACCTTTCGAATGCTCTAAACCGCATTTATATATCTTTATTAGATCAAACTTTACAGATTAAAACGTAATATAGTATATGTTTACTTCAGCCACGTAAGTGTGCCACTCACGTACTATTACGTTCGACCCTGTAAAAATTTTACCGATTATAGATACTTGAATCGTTTGAAAGGTATTAACCACCCATTTTTACCCCCCCCCTCAGCTCTCGACCGCCATTAAGCTTTCAAATCCCCCCACCCCCGTTTTGAACGCTTCGAATCCCACACGTGAAACTATATGTTATATTGGACGATTGGTCACAGACTCAAGGGGAAGACTATTTTTGGGATAAATGTTAATTGAATATTTTTCTCAAATGCTGGTGTTGAACATGTCTTATTCAATCATTAATTAATTATTTATTTAAACAAATACGTTCTTCCTTTACAGTATTAACACCATGGACTAAAGACTGTGCCTAATTCCAACACAATGTGCATAATCCACAACACACATTGTGGTACTTCCAATTCCAACACACCTGTTATTGAGGAAACGTACAAAAACTTCAAAACGGGAGTGTGGGGGGGGGGGGGGTGAATTGAAGCTTAATGGCACGTCGAGAGCTGGTGGGGGGTTCAAAATGGGTGGTTAATACCTTTCAAACGATTGTATTCAAGCATTGAAGACTAGGAGCACTAGCTGGCATTGATGTGCATGTAGAGCTGACAATAGTAGAAGCTGCCGTCGATAAAGTAGTGGCCAAGGAATCTAAATGGCATAAAGGCACAGGCGGGAGCTCCGTCAAGACAGACTACAACGTAAACTAAAGCAATCACAGGTGGCGACTACTGTGGTTACCTGTTCGAGAAAAGATAGTGTAGCTTCCATTAACTCAATGACTCCAAGGAGAAGCCCCATACTAAAGGCATCGGACAACTGTCTGCTCTGCATGAAAACAGGAGGAATTGAAACTGTTATGCAATCCTTCCAGAAACTGGGCCTTAATAAAGAACTTAAGAAAAAAGTGCTCCTCCGTAATGTTCCAGTGTTTTTACTCGGCTTTCTACTGGAAATCTGGTAGCAAATGAATTGAAATACCATAGAAACTGTTTCATCTATTTCCACCGCCGCTTCGATTCGCATCTCTAAAAATGTTGTGGTGCTTGCTTTGAAATATGGGAATCATCTTCATACCACAGTATACGCACAATTTCAAAATAAATAAAGATATCAGCAGCAATATCTTCTGCAAATTTTCGACTGTCAACACTCTGGAGATTTTGGGGTCGAGACGACAGTCTTCATCAGGCAAAAACAGAAAAAAATAACTCCATTGTCGTCTGTTGTCTGAGCCCTAGCATCTCCAGAGTATTGACAGTCGAAACTTTGCAGAAGATATTGGTGCTGATATTGTTATTTATTTTGAAACTGTGCGTATACTGTGCTACGAAGTTCGATTCACTTAATGTGAAAAGCTATGATCCAGAAGATGACTGTAGGGCTTCGTCCAATGATATGAATAGGATGAGATAGATGTAAGAGTTTGTACGGTATTTCAATTCATTTGCTACCAGATTTCCACTAGAAAGCCGAGTCAAAACACTGGAATCATTACGGAGGAGCACTTTTTTCCTAACTTCTTTATTAAGCCCCAGTTTCTGGAAGGATTGCATGACAGTTTTAATTCCTCCTGTTTTCATGCAGTTGTCCGATGCCTTTAGCATGGGGCACTAGCTTTCGAGTACTATCTTTACTCGAACAGGTAACCACAGTAGTCGCCACCTGTGATTGCTTTAGTTTACGTTGTAGTCTGTCTTGACGGAGCTCCCGCCTGTGCCTTTATGCCATTTAGATTCCTTGGCCACTACTTTATCGACGGTAGCTTATACTATTGTCAGCTCTACATGCACATCAATACCAGCTAGTGTTCCTAGTCTTCAATGCTTGAATACAATCGTTTGAAAGGTATTAACCACCCATTTTTACTTGAAGCTTTAATTGAAGCTTAATGGCACGTCGAGAGCTGGGGGGGGGGAAGCTCTCGACGTGCCATTAAGCTTCAATTCACCCCCCCCCTTCCCCACCTCCGTTTTGAAGTTTTTGTACTTTCCCTCAATAACAGGTGTGTTGGAATTGGAAGTACCACTATGTGTATTGTGGATTATGCACAATGTGTTGGAATTAGGCACAGTCCTTAGTCCATGGTGTTAATACTGTAAAGGAAGAACGTATTTGTTTAAATAAATAATTAATTAATGATTGAATAAGAGCCATGTTCAACACCAGCATTTGAGAAAAAAATATTAAATTAACATTTATCCCAAAAATATAGTCTTCCTCTTGAGTCTGTGACCAATCGTCCAAATAACATAGTTTCACGTGTGGGATTTGAAGCGTTCAAAACGGCGGTGGGGGTTGAAGCTTAATGGCGTGTCGAAAGCTGGGGGGGGGGGGGGGTCAAAAAGGGTGGTTAATACCTTTCAAACGATTGCATTCAAGTATCTATATTCGGTAAAATTTTTACAGGGTCGAACGTAATAGTACGTGAGTGGCACACTTACGTGGCTGTAGTAAACATATACTATATTACGTTTTAATCTGTAAAGTTTGATCTAATAAAGATATAAATGCGGTTTAGAGCATTCGAAAGGTATTAATCGTACCTTTCGAACGCTTTAATCCTCATTCGTTTATCTGTATTAGGTCAAACGTTATAGACTCGAATGTAGTACTATGTATGCTTATCACACTGCCCGCAAAAGGTATGTAATAGTTTTATTCTGATTTTTCTTCTTAACCGTTGCCTCCACGAAAAAGTTGATGGGAATACGTTTTGTGCATAATGTTGTGCTGAACAATTTTGCAATTCTAAGTTCTTTTATTGGAGTTACTGTTCTTGAGATAAATCAAAAAAACTGTTTTCCGGCCGCCATTTTTAAAGATGGCGGCCAGTATGGCGGCCTGCCAAGTTGGCCCCCCTTCTAGTATTGAATAACACCACCTAACTAACAAATTTCAGCAGGTGGCCAAACTTTTACATTCCATGTAACTCCATACTTTTTTTAGCATTGCGTTCACACCTACTATTGTGTTCAGTTCTGTTGTTACTGCCGTGAAAAAAAAAATCTGCCTTTGTCGAAGGCTCCTAGCATTGGTGTAATAGCACTAAACCAGGCTCTTTGTATCCAGGCTCTTTGTATTAATACTAGTAAGACCCCGTTCAGTTTGTGAAGATCGTTATCCCGTGTTTGGGTTGGGAGTAGATTGTGTGACTTCTGTTTACTTTTTGGGAAACGAACACTGTGATTTCAATGCCAGTTCAGGTAAACTGAAGTGCTTCCTAATTTTGCCCTTGAGAGAAGCTTAACCATGTAAACACTGAAACAACATTGACACACATTTAGGTTGACACATTACATTTAGGGAACGTGAAAGGTGATACTCCAGTTGTTTGTACACTTCTACTTTATTTTTGCGTACAATAAAGAAATATAATTTTCCCAATTTTGAGCTATTTCCGATAGTTTACCCAATAAAAAGCTGTAAAACCTTTCATGTTCAGAATAATTTATTGCAGCAAATTTATGAATACAATTTGTTAAAACAAAATTAATTTACTGTGGTAAATGAACAAACTTGCGACCTTGAGTCATGGTGATTTGTTTACAATTGTGTTTCTACTACCACGTAAGACACTTTGGAGCGGCTGGATTCATTGGACTTCCTACTGGGCATGCGAAGTCAGTTGCAAATTCTTGGAAATTCCGGAAAGCAACATTAATTCTGAAATGTGGAAAAAAAAGTTTAACAAACAAAAGTTTTAAGTGGGTGGCTTAAACCAGAATACTCTAGTTTAAACTCTTGCTACTTCCATATATTCGTGCCTCTCGTATCATTAAATTTTTATTCGTCCTTACCTAAATCTGCCCGGCGAATGTTCTTCCATTTCGATTTCTTCTCTCAATTGTTGTGGGGTTTCAACGCCACACCATGTCTATAAAAAAAAAATAGTAACAAGGTTCAAACAACTTCTGGGTATGAAAAAAAAGGGGGAAAACTTGAGAAAATTTTAGGGAATACAAGATTTTTTTTAATGAAAAAATTAATTTGCAGGTGAAGAACATCGGTTTGAGGATTGTTCCCTGATAAAGCAAGGACCTACAATTGTCGGCAATTTCAAAATGGCGACCTAACACACCAGCAGGTCTGGCTGTCTGAGTTTTTTTTTAGTGTTTTACCTTTTAAAATTGTGAACAAGGCATCCAATTATCGCTGAAAATTAAATCGTTTTAGTGTGTATGACATTGTGTGTCCTTGCTTTATCCAGAGAGCAATCCTCAAACCGTTCTTTTTTAAAAGTCAGCGTAAAAAAGGGGTAAAATATCATAAATGTCTTGGAATCCCGTAGACCCACGAAAACAGGTAAGACCATTTGTTGCTATAAGTATAATGAGTGATTACGTTTTGTAACTAATTCGTATTATCACGTTTTAACGTCTTGACAAATTTAGTGTTAAACTCAGAAAAGTATCGAAGCTGAGGTGTTGATGACTTTCGCACAAATCTTCGCAGCTACATTCAATATAGGGTTTAGTTTCCCCAGCTAAATTATTTGTAAAACACTAAAACACTAGTAAATGGGATGCAGGTGGAAAACTTGGAATTATCAGGAAAATGAAAATTATAAAAAAGAAAAGTCTGATCCCTAGCTCCATTACCAGTTTAGCTCTACTTTTATTATTAAAGAGGAAAGTAATTAGGCTGTTTAACGTAGGCCTAATCAAGAACCAGTGGTGCATTTGTGGGCTGGAGCAGTGCTCCTGCTACTTTTTTTTTCTTGACAGTGAGGCGCTGTAACATCTGTTTTCAGGATGTGATATTTATTAATATGTGTTTTGTTAGTGTTGCAACATGTGATTGTGTACTGTAGTGAGAACGAGCTACCGCTTGCTCCATAGCATCTTATTCATCTTGACTTCCTACTCTAAAAAAATGTCACCATCGCCACTATTTTGCCTCTGGTCAAGGAACAACAGCATTTGCAGAGTTGACATATAATTTTTTTTAAATAGTGATTTAACATAATACAATTCGTCTCGGGTTGTGGCTCCCCATCACTTCTGGAATGCCATGGTGATTTGAATTGGAACAGTTGAAATTTCAAGTGACGTCACACAGCCTCATATGTCTTTAGCCACTACTGCTGCCAAAATTTTGAACTACAGTGAACCATTCAGCATTCCCACCTGCACAGTGCAGTGTTGCGTTCGGATTTCAAACGGAATAACTAACGTTTGCCGAGCCAAGCCTTGCCATGCCAATCCACGCTGGTTGCATCGTGTTTAGGGGTGATCGTGGCTTGCTAATGTGAATTCTGGGCATGTCATCACGCAAACCTCATTCCGTGTGAAATTGGGCGTGGCATGGCGCGGCCCACAGACATTATTCCGTGCAAAATCAGTACCGTGCTGCTGCATAATGGTAAATTATGGCAGAATGCGTGGACGTTAATATGGTTCGCGGTGACTGCCGAAAGTATTTCGTCGCTTGCAGAGTTATTAAAATATGGAACGTCTACCAGGCTTTTAAAACTTCTAAACACGAAACCAGCCCAACAACTGGGTGTCCCTTGGCAAACGTATTTAATGCACATATAATGGAAGTATGGGCGATAACTCTCAACAAAAATCAGCCTTTAAATCGTACTACTAAGTATCCAATTATGGACCAGCAGGCTGCTTTAGTTTTTTTTAAATGTAGCTACATATCCTTCCATGATCCCTTGGACTCACTCGAATGTAACTTGGCGTTCGGCCACAAATTTTGTTTGTTGGTATGTATGTGTGTAGTATAGTATTGGCCATTGAATTTTGAACACTTCTTTGCCACAAAAGCATTAATGCAGCGCTTTATCGTGGACGAAAACTCCGTTGTTACGATTTAGCATTGTTACGTGAAAACTTTTGCCACATTCGAACTATCTATATCTTAGAAACGTGCTCCAACAAGGCAACGTTGTTCTATTTAACAATGAAACGATGTTTGCATAAACATAGGCGTTTACCAGGAATGATCAATCCGTACGCAGAATTCAGTACAACATTTGAAGTGTTCAAAATTCAATGTCGAATACTATACATTTTAGCTTTTACTCTGTATTGGACGTGCCTTGCTTTTTAATTTGTACTCCTGTTCTTTTAGGTATCTGATGAAACATCCGTATGAGGTGCGACAATTTATATATCTTCATTAAATATGTTTTCCAAGAGAAACTTGAGCAGTTATCCGGCTGGTTTCATGTTTAGAAGTCTTCTTTCCAAGCCCAACATCCGTATTCCATAAATCCACTCAAGTGTGAGTGTGAGAGGGCAAATGCGAGTGCTAACATCTAAGGTAAGGGTGAACGATTTTAGTACAACCACAAAGGTAAATGTCAGTGTCCTAACATCTGAGGGTATTTCTATAGATGCGTTTTGACCCTTACACTCAACTTTAGCCCCAATCACACTTGAGTGGATTTCTGGAATACGCCTGTAAGTGAGGCTTTTGAAAGGGAGTTGGAGATCGATTTAGCTGGTTCCTCACTCGATCTTAATATTTTTTTCTTACCTTGGCTCTTGGACGCTACATAATTGGAGACTTAAATATCCCTGTGGTAGTTCCCCTTCGTAGGACTATTTTATTATTATTGAACAAATATTTAGGAAGATTAGCTATGGGTTTCGCTTCATGGCTCCAGGGCACTTGATTTGACATTGCAAGATTTTTATTTCACCAAAGCAGCATTAAGAGGAGTTAACTTTCCAGCACTATCGAGAATTGGATTGGAGCAGAGAGGTAAAACACGTGAGTTCTACCCTAGATGGCCTTACCTTGAAAAAGCCATCTCCTTCTTTGTGTCATTAAGGTAGTTTTAATGCTACTGCAGGTGGAATTGCCTCGTGCCTGTACTAACCGTAGCGTGAGTGATATTTTTCACACCTGTTAAAACCTATGCAGGGTATTTTTACAACCAATTGTTCCACACTTGGCCGAATGGAGTCGCGACCCAGAACGAGAAATCTAACATAATGGGTTCCCTTCGAAAATTAACCCGGTTGGATCAAGTAAAAGTAACTCTCATTGTTTCCACATGTCAAGGAATTGGCAGCGTTTTTAACCCAAAATCGTCGCTACAACAATTCGTCATCGTATCGACTCTCATTCACGTGACAGCAATAAACTACAGTACAATATTATTTTGAACAAAAAGCAGGAGTTTATTTATGTACTTGTTCAAATACGTTGAAGCTTTAATCACGATTGTCTGACTCTTATTTGTATATGAAACACAACATAAACTAGCCTGGCTGACACAGTGAATTAATGCAAATAAATGCAACGGCCTTGAATGGCCCTGAACATGAACCATGCATGTGAAAAGGGGTATAAAGGCATTTTGTGCCGTTTTCTGTTTTCTTTTAAACTTCACAATGAAAAGCTCGGCAAAATCAACTATGAAAAGAAAGGGTTCCGACTTTGTAACCGTATCATTAAGTAAAGGAGCTTTAATTTGATTTGTATTTTTAGCTAGACTTCAACGACAAACAAAACAGTTACGAAGCACTCTTTTTACAGACTGTCGCCCACGAATCATCCAAACTCGTTCCCGCAGTTCCAACAAGGTGTCTCGAACTCCCTTGTGAAAGAGACGTTTGTGACAGTATAAAATCCACAAATCGCCAAAGGCATTTCTTGCAGGTAAAATAATAGGACTTTGTTCGTTACTAGACAATTCTGAAAATCTAAATCTGCCTCCTACACTCATAATGCCCTTGTCATCTAGAAACGGGTTTTGTGTCTTGATATCTGAAAAACTAGAAATTGTCTCAGTTTCTTTAACCTGTCTGACCTCTTTTAAATTTTCTTCTTGAACTACTTGCACACAAAGTTCCTCGGCTTCTGAAACTTCCTTAACTGACAAAATCCCGGATTTTTGCCGTCCTCTGAGGTTACGGATGAAGCGCTGAACCGAAGCAAGCAACAACCCGTATGAGGCAGTGGAATGACGAAAAATTAGCTATGTGAAGTGGCAACTTCTTTGAAACATTAATCCCAGAAACTGTTATCTCTTCGTATGTAATCTTACCTTGTGAGTAAACGTCGTTAGGTAGCAAAGGTGTTCCCTGGCAAGGCACGAACTCACAAGCACCTTCAAACCCACACAAAATGTATAATTTTTAGAGTTGATTTTTTTCTCCTTGTTCACAAAGATGACGCATATAAACAGGTTTAAATATAAAAAATGGGGACCAGCCCCACACACAGACTATATGGGGGCATCCATGTTGGAAACATCCACTTTCCAGCATGGATGCCCCAGATAATTTTGCTATAGTTTTAAAGTAGTTGTGAGTTAGTGCCTTGTCAGGGGGGGGGGGGGGCACCTTTGCTTACCTAATGATATCTCTTGTGCTTCACTGTCCTCCATATTTTCAGCTATTTTCTCCACTGATGCTGTTGGCCACTTTGTTTCTGGTTTGCACAGACAGCCAGGTCCATTTCACCATTGTTGATCATCCAGTAGTTTTTCCAAATGACATGCCTCTTGTTATTTATCGGGCAACATTTCCACAGACCCAGACCAGACGCAGACCACAAACAGCCATTCGTTCGCCTCCACTAACCATGAAGACTTAATTAAATTTGATAAAGTTAACCAGGATAATAATTTATCCAACACTTCAAAATTAGCGTAGGTCTAATTTTTAACAATTTGGAACAGTTAAAAAAATTGAATATTGCGTTACCTGGTATGTCTTCGAAAATTGGAAATTGGCCTGTGTAACTCGGGTTACGAAGAATCACCTTGTTGCATGAACTAATCACGTGGTCATGTGAGATGTGTTTTAATCCCCTGATCTGGCTTAACCCTACATGTTTGCCTATATAGCATCAAATTACGCATCAGGCAGTAAATCATGCCAGCGAACAAACCATGCTTGCCATGGTTGATTCGTGAGGGTAACTGGGGGGACAGGGGGCTAACATTGCAAGCGAATCAAGTAACTACAATGAAAAACAAAATAGATGCAAGTGGAGGGGGGGGGGGAGGGGGCGTTGCATTATTTGCAGTAATTCACTGTGTCACGTGGGTGAGTTTGGGTTAGTTTCGGTGAAGAATTCTACAAATAAACTTCAGAAAATAGATAGTAATTAAAACTTGAATCTTAACAGCAAGTACGTAAATAAACTCCTGCGTTATGTTTCGGATAAAACTTTCGTGTAGTTTACTGCGGTTGTCACATGAATGAGAGTCGATACCGTGACGAATCGTTCTGGTGACGCTTTTGGGGTAGAAATGCTGCCAATTCGTAACGTGTGGAAACAAACCGAGTTACTTTTTGGTTGACCCAACCGGGTTACAATCTGAAAGCCCCCTTGATCGTTAATAGTTTGGTAAAATCCTTTACCGGTACTTGACTCCGTCCCTTTGTAAAACAACGTTTATAAAAGTACTGTAGTACCATTAAATTATTACACTGACTTCTTTTTAGGAAGAATTCGTAATGGCTCAGTCCCAAGACTTTAGATGTTAAATCAAGCTATGTTAAATCAAAAATTGCCAGGAAAACGGAAAAAAATCCATGTGATTAGGAGTCAAACCCATGTGCCTGAATATAACGAGTTTAACATTGTGTGGGGGATACATACATTTGCTAGAGCTATCCAGTAAAGTTGCGGATGACTATACGTTAATCCTGGAAGACTTGGTTCTGGCCCGTTTGTTCTAGCCCACTCCAAATAGGCCTGAAATAAAGAGAAAAAACTCTTAGGTGGCGACTGGGAAAAAAAATGAAATAAATATTAGCAGTGAAGATGTTTTTAAAAAAAATGATTAAAGCAAACTATTATCCAAAATGTTAATGGCTTGCTGCTAGTAAGTTATTTCTGTAAGAATTTATGTCTTGCGAGTTTCTTCGGTGTTCTTTTGTTCTTAGTGCGTACCTTTTCAAGTCAATGATCCCTTGGGCAGATAAAAACTATTCTTCACAGAGATTTATTGAGAAATTTGAAATTTACGACACTTAAACTTTAAGCGTTTTTGTATGTGTTTACTTTAATTTGTGATAAGCATAGCAATATGCTACTGGTAGCAATACTGACACAGTTCAAGTGTCGCGAAATTAGTCGAGTTCGTAATAACCCTGCCTGAATTACAAATAAATTCGGCCACAAATTATTTCACCATGTATTTGCCTTTCGGGGATTTAAATATAATTTTTTTTTATTGCTTAAAAAAAGCCACAATATTCTGGGATTTAACACGTCCATCTTCTTCCAGTGATAGCAAAAGCTCATAAAAAGTCTGATTTTTAAAAGAGATGGAAAAAGCCGCAATTAAAAACAGTCACTAGCTCAAGGCTAAGAATTTTGTAACTCTTCCGGCATTCCACCGAAGCAATTTCAAAATTGTCACAAGGCACATTTTTTTTAGCGTTTAATGTATTAATTTAACATTAGAAATAAACATTAAAATATTTATTACCTATAGGGTAGACAATGCAGTCAAATTAGCTTACGTAGGTATATAGGTGTAAAATACTTACTTCGTGAGCCTGTCTGAATCCCCCATTGTCTGCGATGTTTTCAGCTAGAGTTTGGGTACCGTTTAGCTAGAAATAAAATAAAATAAAATTCCTTTTTAGTTTTCGGGAATGTGTTTACACTGAAAAATGGAACAGTTCCTAATTTTTAGGACGTGATGAATTTTCAGCCTTTTCATTTTACAGAAATCAGTGATGCTCTTCTTCATAGGTACAAAAAAGTTGTAATTTGGACTTGTGATAACTTGAAAATTAAGAGCACATGGAACCGAAAACTGGGATTTAGCTGTGGCTTTCAGGTTTTACTTGTTTTGTGTCACAGCGATTTATGTGTATTCGATTTATGCTGAGTTTACTCATAATCACTGCCTATATACTCTGCCTAGATGGTGTAGTTTTAGAGATGTAGCCTACCCAATGTATTAGTGGTTCTTGATGGTGTAACTTTATATCATATTCTTATAAATGAAGACGTTTATGGTGGCTCAGGGCAAAATTAGGCAAATGCAACGAGCAAAAAAAAAAAACAGTAGCCATGCAATACTACACAATAACAAAGCCGGCTCATAGTGAGACACATATATTTAGCATTGAAGTTCACTGCTGGGATGAGAAATTGTCACACTGGCAGGCTTCAGTTTATCGATACTTTGGTTTTCGGGGAGGACCGCCAGTGAATTTAGTCTTATTTGGGACTATTAGCGATACAAGTAAAATGGAGCCTCCTGACCTGCAAATAAAACCACAAGTGCATACAAGGTCCAATAAAACCTTGTGTGTACTTGTGGTTTTATTTGCCGGTCAGGAGGCCCCATTTTACTTGTACCCTTCAACCATAAATTTAAGTTTTCTCAACAGCAATACAAAGCTGCAGAGCCCGCTTCTAAACAAAACCACGGAGTTGACAATACTAATATCAGTCGGGAGACCTTTCCCATGCATTAACAATTCGGTTCCCTTGTGACCCCAGAATCAAGAAATTCAAATGATTACAACGCCCAGCTCGTGGCGGGAGGTTCTGACGAGCTGTGCTTTGTACATTTTCCAGCATTGGATCTTCATATTAAGAAACTTGGCTTCCCAAAGTATTTTTTTTTACAAGCTGTAAAAAAAAAAAAACTTTACAGAATGATTTAAAGTGACTCACGGTAAAGCAGAAGATTAAATGGCTGTACATCACAACTCACAAATGTGAATTGTGTGCACTCGCCATTAACCATTACCTCCTCGCCATGTAGAAAAAAGTTTAGCAGTTGTCCTGCTATCTTAATACTTAAATATCGTTTGCATTAATCTAACTCTCCAATCAGCTAAAGTGGCTAGCAACAGTATTGTATACTTGGTAGGAAAGCCCTTGCAATTCTGCACACAACGCCGCAAACCGCATGTTTCTAGCTAATACAGTTACCGAGACATAACACTTTAAGCATCGGGTTTTGTTACTCAGTCACCATTTATCAAGTAGCCCTAAAATCCAAATCGGCAACTGCTGAATTTTCCTCGCCATTTGTCGAGTGGCCAACGACATTGGTGAAGGTGAAGGTCCCTATGGCTGTTTCGTTTTGCGGGGGGTTGACCCTCCTGAATGTTATTGGTGTCGACGGCCACTTATGGTCCGGCACTTACTTGTTGATTGTCGCCACCTTGATGGTGTTCGTCGTCGTTTCCATCTTCCGCATGACATTGCGCGTCAGTTGGGCGATAAGTCTGTCCTCCTGTCTGGTGTTTTTCAGTTTTCGCAGGAGTTACAGATGTATGACAAGATTTAGATTAGGGGTTTGAATGACATCTCTGTAATGTGTGGTGCAGTGGCAACCCGGACCACTGCACTGTGACTGAGGTTGGTGCTAATGACCAAGTTGTCGACGCGCCATTAAGCCTCAATCCCCCCCCTATGGCTGTAAAGCAGAGACACGGAAGGCCCCTGCTTCAGTTTGTGTTGGTCTCAAATTCGGAATGGCCCAAATACACGGTTGTGACAATATACACTGACATCGTAGCAATTCAGTGATTAACGACTGACAAGTTAATAAAACTTAACGATTTTACTTCCAGTGGGTAACATTTGGAAAACTGACAATATTTCGTTTGGAGTTGCAGGCCCTTCAATACTAACCAGTCTTCCAACTTCAGGCACGTTGACTGCTGTGAACTGGTTGCGCAAACATACGGTCCTCTCATCAAATCTTGCTAATGTTTGTGTTGTCCACCAGTTCTCCAGTATTCCGTCTTTGTTGAACTCCCGACCTGCAACCAACATAATAATCAGTATATTATGGTTGGCCTTGAGTGTATTCATGACCAACAAAACCTACCAATGATGTCATGACCAGCAAAACCTACCAATGTTGTCAAGACCAGCAAAACCTACCACTGACATCCAATCCACGAGTGTATTCATGACCAACAAAACCTACCAATGACGTCATGACCAGCAAACCCTACTACTGAAATATAATCCGTGAATGTATTGATGACCAACAAAACCTACCAATGATGTCATGAGTCATGACCAGCAAACCCTCCAATGAAGTCACGGCCAGCAAAACCTACCACTATCAAATCCGTGTGTGTAATATTCACCAACAAAACCTACGAATGATGTTATAACCAGTAAAGCCTACTACTGAAATCAAACCCGTGAGTGTATTGATGACCAACAAAACCTACCAATGATGTCTTGACCAGCATAAACCTACCACTGATATCAAATCCGTGTTACCACCAAAAAATACTAATGATGTCTTGGCCAGCATAAACCTACCACTGATATCAAATCCGTGTGTGCAATCTTAACCACCAAAAAATACCAATGATGTCACCGCCAGCAAAACCTACCACCGATATCAAGTCCGTGTGTTTACTCTTAACCAACAAAACCTACCAATGATGTCGTTACTAGAAAAACCTCCCATGACATCAACTCCGTAAGTGCATTCATGACTAACAAAATCTACCGCAGATATCAAAATCCATGAGTATATTCATGACCAACGTAACCTACCACTGACATCAAATCTGAGCGTGTATTCATGACCAACGAAACCTACCGTTGATATCAAATCCGTGAGTGTATTCATGACCAACGATAACACCAACACCACCGAAGTTCATGGATTGTGGCCGGTTTGGATTGAAAAATACTCCTCCGAGTGTAGCTGCAGGCACATCTAAAAAAAAAAAAATTTGATCACAAGTTTTGCAGAGGTTTACAGTACTGGTTCAATGAGAAAGTTTTTTTTTTTATTTAGTTTTATTCTTTTACATGGGCAGGAATCAAGACTTCACGCCTGCTGGTGTTAGGTGAATGTCTAACTGGAAAATCAACTAATGGGATAATTGCCTGATATTTGTCTAAATAAAAAATCTGGAGAATCATCTAAACGGAGCATCGTACAATGGATAATCAGCTAACTGGAAAATAATGTTTTCATAGTTAATTGTGCTTTCTGATTAGTTGTGGTTTTGAATTATATTGCTGTATAGTGATCACAGGAGCGCGAGTGAGGCAGGAAAGTTCGATGATTTTCCATTATACGAAATTCTTGTTAGACGATTTTACACTATACTGTATACATTCTTCCAATTATGCAATTTCCGTTAGACGACCATCCTTCGCCGCATCAGGCAAGTGTACTTACTGCTGAACCTCGGAACTTTTCGTCCAATACACAGCATTTTTTCACTGTGGAAAGTACATGCTTTTGATTAGTTATTGGCAAACTATTGTGCTTCCTGCATCTCGTTAAGAAGATTATAGCAAGAATTTATAGGGTTGGGGAGGAGAATTTGTAACTCTAAAAAGTCACTATTGAAACGTCCTAGATCCATTCCAATTAGTTCCACCAAAGTTTTCAGAGGGCGCCACGTGTTCCATCTGGTAATTTTTGCTCATTTTTCAGCTCAAATCTCAAGTAAACTAAATTACAACTAAGCTAAAGTAAATAATAATTAAATACAAGCTAGTTTCATTTAGTTCAGTTTAATTTTACGCTGAAAACTGAGTAGAAATTCCCACATAAAACTCGTGGTGCCCTCTATAAACTCAGACGGAACTAATTGGAATAGATGTAGGACGTTTCAGTTTGGTTCTCAGTCACAAATTCTCCTTCCCAACCCTATAAATTCTTGATTATAGGAATAGAAATTAGGTCTGTAAACTAGAATACAGCTCAGTTACTGACGCACTAAGAAACTTCTTCCAATTTAAAATCGGAATGGTTGTTGAGGAATAATCATGCAAGTTGAAAAAATGCAAGTTGACCCAGGTAGTGTGAGCTGCTCACCTATTTGCTCACCAGTAATTTCTGAGGCGCGAAAATCTGCCATATCGTTAGTAAATATCAACATGGATGTAA
This sequence comes from Lithobius niger, assembly GCA_023313725.1. Taxonomy (NCBI): domain Eukaryota; kingdom Metazoa; phylum Arthropoda; class Chilopoda; order Lithobiomorpha; family Lithobiidae; genus Lithobius; species Lithobius niger. The sequence goes on from JAHWFP010114142.1 coordinate 94,000, forward strand.
TGCGCGCTCAAATTTCTGCCAGCATTAATTCTCAACTGGAATCCAAATTTGTTGCTTTCCAGCAAAACTTCTTCAAATTTGCAGGTGCTTTCTGAAAAAAGGTGCTGAAAAACCAAAGTCGGAAAACCGCTCGTTGCAACTGCCCTCAACACCAACCAGCGACACACTGCAAAAGCAAATGGACAAAGAAACAAGATGCGATGACACAACAGAAAGGCTGAATCACAAGGCTGTCTCCAATGTAATGCGGGTTGTTTCAAATAGCTTCGCTTCATTTTGTCGACAGTATAACGAATGACGCCGTAGTTACTGAAGCACTAAGAAACTTTCTTCCAAAGCCATTTCAGAATCATGTAAGACACATTGTGCTAACAGGTACATTTGGCCATAAGGCCTCAGAATTGTACACTGAGCACCCTATGGTTTAAAACTGGAAGAAGCAAACACCAAGATCGTTTCATTTTGATTCTCAGAAACGAACTAACCTTTTGCTCGCCGACATTTTTATAACTTGAACAATAAGATGCAACGACAGTGTTACTTTCACTGGGCCCAAGCATACGACAGTGTTACTTTCACTGGGCCCAAGCATACGACAGTGTTACTTTCACTGGGCCCAAGCATCCTATCATCTCGTTCGAGATCCGGTTTTGTGTGCCTGGTCTCCTTGTTGCACAATTGTTACATGTTGCAGCATTTTGACATTGTTAGCCTGTGCTCCTGCCAAAGATCCTGGGTTTTTTCTTGGATTCTCTGGCTGAATTATCCCTGTCATCGTTGTGGATCAGATAACCCAGATTGGTTCGTGCGTCCTAAGGGCCGTATTAATAATGGAAACTTAAGTCTAAGTCTGAGCTCGCGCTTTGATAAGTAAGGGAAAAGTCAGAGGTCGACCTCAGACTTTGATTGTGTGTCTGGTATTAATAATGACCACTTAACGCAAAGTACGAGCACGAGCTTTGATAAGCTTTAGTCCGACCTCAGACTCAGATTGGTATTAATAATGAAATCCAAAGCTGGACTTTGCTAAGATGGACTTTGGCTGAAAACCGTTGTAAAAAACGAACATCAGAAGTTAGACTTACCAACGCACAAGGTGCTTGAAGTCATTAAAAGAATGCGAATTTGTTAAGAAAAGGCAAGGCCTTAAATTCCTTGAATTTGTTAGCCACGTCTTTGAAAGTCCTTGAATTTACTTTTTTTTGTCGTAATTTAAAATAATGCCCTAGCTTTGAGCAAGATATAAAGACAAAATTTGCCTTTTGTTTTAAATAACTTGCATGATTATTGTAAAATGTTCCTGCGTTTATCAGTTGTTTACTATGGCATTAAAACGCTTCTAGGGGGGGCGGGGGAAAGCTGCGAGAAAAACCAAAAGATAAAGCCAAAGGTGAAACTTCTTACGATGACTGGTGAAATTTGAGCCAAGGCAATTGAAACTAATCTATAACAGTAGCAACAACACGGAAAAAAAAGACAATTCGTTTTCCAAAGGCTTATTTTATCGCAACTTTTTTTACCTTCGTCTTTTTCCCGCCGTTTTTTTCCATCAGACTTTGTTTCGCCGCTTCCCCCCCCCCCCCACAATTTGCACTAATAAAACATAACTATTTTAATTTTTAGTAATACCGGTATGTATGTTGTTGGCAAGCTTGTTATTAATGAAAGTGATTGAAATTTTTTTGTATGCGATCTTGCGTGAACCCTGACATACTTCGTCTACATCTTCATCGAATATGAAACATGAAGCGTCTATCTACATAGAAACTAAAGGCTGCTTTACGAGTGAATGGCCCAGAGGCTACAATTGGTTGACAATTGTTGTTGCATTGTTGATGCTCTAACGGGAAAACTGCGGGCCATTTCCTGTTAGGCGATGGTTCTGTAATAACGTTGTATCTGCAATGTGTTCCATTGAAAATATTGCTCTTAGACGTTTTTAGTGCTCTTTGCATTTCTTTTGGTCGATGGTGTTCTCCCCCTCCCTTCCCCCACGACACACACAGTCCCTTTTATGAAAGTCTGTGGACCGCGCAGAGTTTCGAACGGCCATAGCAGCCAATGCACGACTCTGACACCCTGTTACGTGGTCACATCCCGACTATTGCCCCACACTTGGACATCTCAAGGAAACCAAACCGCAAAAAACATAACCCTTCATCCAATTGACCCTTTCAGAAGAACAAACAGTCCAATTCCCGCCCTCTGCCGGATGACTGGAATAAGGCCACATCAACAGCGCCCCCGGTCCGCACGAAGGAGAACATATCCTTTCAGCCGAGAAACCAACAGCCCTTTAGGTCCGACTCCTCTCCCTCCCGCTCCGGCCAAAGGAACCAGAAGAAGCGAGCCGCAACTCCCGTCCGCCGAAGCCGTCACTCCTCGCCAAGGGGCAGGAACCTCTTTTCGCAAGAACCACAATGACGCTTCCCGGTTACCGTAAAACTCCGCCACTTCCCCTAAGTCTGGCATGAACTGACCCACAACACTGACGTCCTTTCGATCATCAAACATGACTTTTGGCCGACACTCCTAGCTCAACCACCGCTATAGACCTCCCCTCCGTGGAAGTTCTCTCCACCAATCACAGAATCCCTTTCGTTCGAAGTCTCGGAACTCCTTCACAGCCAACACCTTGGTCCCATTCCAGACGCCTCCGGGATCGCTACACAAACTAGCCTCCCTCGCCGATCCGCCCGTCAAGTCTGTCATCACCGGACCTCTTGTTATTCGGGCCCGTCAACCCACAGGTAGTTCCCCGCCAACTCATCCGTTCACGCCTTTCCTTCGTAGCTAACACCATGGCTCCCTTTCGCCCCACGAATTCAGCCTCCTTCGGCCGTCGGTGCCCTTCACTCATCCAACTCCTTCGGCCATTTGGCTGCGAAGAAAACCCAACGCCTCGACTTTAAACCAACACAAGATTTTCTTCGAACTTCTCGGAGACCACCGCAACTTTGCTAACCCTGCTTGGCAGAGTACAAATGACTAACATCAAGTCGTATAATAACCACCCGGGTCCTTCCTTCGTCCAACTCTTTCTGATGGAAATACCACACAAGCTTTCGCAAGACAGCTCTCTCCACCTAAAACCCCAAAACTTCTTCATCAAAAATTCTCAGAGATGAACCAGATCGACAGAATACAAACTCAGTTCTCCTCCTCACTAACTCACAATCGAACGGAATCTCCGCAGCAATAGGACCACACAGGAGTTGAATGACCAACATAGTAACTTTTTACAATCAGGGCAATCACCAAATAGTCAACCCATGACAAAGCCTTCCGACCGAAGTGATCCGCACACCAGCACCTTGAGGGAATCCACCTCACACAACCGACGGAAATGTCGAAAAAGAAAACGGACTACACCGGCTGGAACCCATCGTTCCAGCCTGTACAGTAGTCAATCCCCCTTAAGCACTCAGAACGAAGCAGAAGCAAGCCAACCACGATGGAAGCTAGCCATTCATGATGGAAGCAAGCCAACCAAAGAAGAGGACAAGAGACCAAACTTCGAGGTTCATCACCTGTTCTGAACAAAGTGCAAAGTTTTTAAAAATTTTGTGGGGACAGCCTGCTTGCACCCCGGGGCGCCCGTCAAGGCGGTGCCCGCTACCAATCTTTGACGAGGTCTCCTGTTAATGCTAAAATTAACAGGTTAAGATGTTTTGGCAATAAAGAAAGGACATTTTGCCGGCCCCCAGTCAGGCCGTCTAAAAAAGGTTTCTTTTTGCCTAAAACATACTTAACCTAACTCTTGCCCTAACCCTACCTCCCCTCTCGAGTCACCGCCTCACCCATTCAGAGGAAAATAAATGCCGAAAGCGTCCACACTCTCGCTTTTATAAGGGAGGACTGCACCACGCAGGCGCAGTGGGACATGCAAGCAAGCGGCTGCACAGCAGAAGAAACCTCCAGGGGAACATCACATTCGAGGAATGTAATGCTAAAATTAACAGGTTAAGTATGTGTGTTTTAGGCAAAAAGAAAACATTTTTAGCCGGCCTGGTTGGGGGCCGGCAAAATGTTCTCTTTTTTCTAACTTACTACAATTTTATAAAGTGCAGTTTTTGGAAACTGCAGTACAAATGTGCAATTTTATGGAACACCAGCTGCAGTTCTTACTACGCTACTTCAATCTTCCCGCAAACTGCAGATTTAGGAAAAGTGCAGTAACTAAGAGCTGCAGCTTGTGCTCCATAAATAGTACTTTAGAATTGCAGTCCGAAATGGTACCTGAAGAAGGTGGTGTTGGTTGAGTTGCGTACTTACAAATACTGTTAGGTTCAGTGAAGTACCAGGCTCCTACCCGAAGTAGCCGAATTGCCTTTTCAATCCAACTGAAATATTACAGAAAAAGTAAAATAAGAACTGGAGAGAAATGGGACTGCAGTGAGCTCATTTATTTAAAGTTAGAATTCTTTATTGTTTTCAAGTGGGAGAGGAGCTTCCAGCATTCACTGCTGGAGAAAAGGCGAAGTAAGAGGAAAAGACAGTTGTTAATAAAATTGTTGGACCCTAAATGCCAGTGGGCCTTGATCACACACACTGAATAAACGAAAAACAACCTGCACAAAACATTTGCTCTCGTTCTACACTAAAAACAAAAATACTGTGTAGTTACTTTTGAAACACATATATGAAAAAGCAGAGAGCACTTCGACACCATCTCGGCTACCCACATGCCTAATTAATTCTTCACTAAAGTGTATATTTTCATATGAGGTACATTTTTATCACTCTAACTGCTAGTTTTAAATTCAGGGCTACTGTGCAGGCTTCTAAACCCAATCCTACTTTTTTGGTGGATTAGTGGTACAGGATCTGGGTGTGTTAACACCCATTGTGTTATATTTTAAAGTACTGGAATACCAAGCAACAGCACACTGTGTCACTTTTGCCGATTGCTCCACCATGGTCCAACTTACGTCAGCCTAAAGCTCTTTTGCATTGACTAAGGTAAATTGCCTCACCTTTCACTGTGTAGACTACATCATGCAATTTTCTACTTTCTCAAAGTGATTTTTGCGCTTTTTAAACAAGTGTTCATCAAACTGCGAAAAAGTATAAATATCAGTTACCAGACGACAGCACATGTCCGACAAAACAATGTCAATGCAATGCCGACTGTTCTCAACTTTTAGTGCATTTTTAGTGCATTTCCTTTTTTTCCCCGAAGTGCGCTGCAACACATCACATACTTTACTCGCAAACTACTCGTCTGGTTCTCAAGTTTTCCCCAAGTGGTCCCCATCACTGCTGAAAGATGTGGACTTGGTTGAGTCGGTACAGCGCAATTTCACTAAGGCACTACCTGGTTTCGCAACATCCCTGCATCAGAGCGTTTAAGAAGGCTTGGGCTTGAGACCTTGGAGCTGCGTAGATTAAAAATCTGATCTTGTGTTGACATTCAAGATTCTCCATGGTTACTTGGGTGTTCAACTGCTGCTTTTCGATTTTAGTCTTGTCACCCACACGAGGGGACATAAACTCAAGTTGCGCACACAGCCTTCACAACTAAATTTCAGGAAATATTTCTTTGCTGTTCGTGTAGTTCCTGTCTGGAATTCGCTCAGTGAAGAAACTGTTGCGGCGAACTCGGTTGTCTCTTTCAAAAGACATTTAAGTAAGACGGACTTAAACAGGTTCTTGCTTAGAAATTACTGAGCTTTTACATTAAATTGGGAGTGGTATTAGTGGCTTCAGCCCTTCCACCTACCCGACCGCCGCTAGTGGAGTGGCCAAATATTATTATTTTCTTTTTCGTTTTGCTCAGCATACCCGTGAGCGTAATCTGACTTTCCTAAATTTAAGAATATGTGGAGTAAGCAGCTGGAAAGGTCGTTAAAAAGAAACAAATGTGATTTTTTTATGGAAAATTTTGAAAAAATAAAAAATTGCACCATTTAAAAATAAAATCTTTTTCTTAGTTTCAGCATGCAGCCCTCTTCACTATTTATTTTGTAACATTTAAAAAAAAAGTTTGACTCCAATTAAAAATTATTAGGCTTGTTTTGAAGGTCTATGAAGTGCCTACCCACACGCAAATTTTCAGAATGATAGTTGAAATAGAAACTTAGGAAAAAATTCCTAAAATTTAGCGCTCATGCCACCCGGTTCCAATATGACCTTTCGTTTGGCCTCTACTTAGACTACATAAGTGCAACGACCCAATCAACGTGTTGCATTCTCTGGGATACGATTCGCTCGCTCCCCTCCGCCAATAATCATAAAATTAATACGTAACACAACGTTGTTATGGTTGCATTTTAATAGTGGATTCACTGAGTTAACAAAATTGTCAAACCTTCTTAACCTGTTTTCCCTTTAAGTTTAGTATAGGTCTTATTTATGTTACTACATACGTATCATGTACTTTGTACTTACATAGTTTGTTTGGGTGGTAAAGTGGTTGGCGCATTTTCAAGTTCTCGTCTAAATCGCCGAATCGAAAGAATGTTTGCAAAAAAGTCACCTCTGGTTACTGTAACCTGCAGTGCAAGGCATAACAGTTAATCACACTACAGCCCATCAAAATGGTAACCATGAAACTGTTATCGGTCCACAGTAGTCAATCAAAGCCCTTCAACACAACCAAAACGACAAAACAACTGAAAAAAACTACTTCAAACTTTAAAAAAGTTCTGGTGTGGGAGACATACGCGATCTGCAGCAAATTCAAATTTTATGTAAGTAAATCGGTGAGATTTTAGACATTAGGGATATTTTAAAAACAAACAACAGCCTATTAAAGAAGGTGAATCTAGGGATTCGAACCGGGTTGGGGATTCGAAGCCTGTTTGTCTCTTACATTTAGATGTAGACGCACTCTTAGCCAAAGACATGGCGCCACAAAACGAGAGGACAATTTTGCTTGGTAATTCCAATAGAAAATTCCTAGGATCGTTTACATGCCACAATCGACATGAGCACGCGCCACATATCACAGGCCCACCTTTTCCCAAAAATTCCAGGGGTGACTGAGGTCACGTGCGAATCTGGGACCTCTGGCATGTGAGAATAATCGTGCTCATTATCAGGCCAACTTGCCCCATGCCTCTTCACTAGCCTGAGACGGGTGAGACCGTCTCATTTTTTCCATTTGCCGATCATCATCTTAAAGTTAAAGAGTACAACAATTAAGCAGAGCTCTTCTACTGGTCAGCTACCATGCCCACAGTTTCAGAAAGAACTGGAGTAATAAATTTGAGTGAATCTTCCTAAACCTAAGTATAGAGCCCCTGTAGCAGAATCAGAGCGACGCGCGACGCTACGTCGCAGTACGGCTGGCAGTGTTGCAGTACGATTTGTCTTGAATTTTTTTCTGTCTTAGTCTTCTTTTTGCGATAATTTCGCCAAAAAATTACCGATTTTGACATTCAAATCCACCATTTTAACCGTTTTTTTCGAGAGCTTTTTAATGGTGCTATTGTCATGACGATAGGTTTGGTCGTTCTAAAGTTGTTTAGCTACAACAACCTACAAAGGTCTCGACAAAAAGTTGTTGCAAGAAACTTGTTCATGAACCCAAATAGGCCTAACTCAAAATTGTACACAATGCAAAATTCCATCTTCACACCCTTCCTGCCACCCGCAGACCGTTTTTAGTTTGCAAAAAGCTTGTCGGAGACCGGCTGAAAATATTCTGCTTCTGGGTATAGAGCGAGCAGCGCCAATAACGTCGTATTGGCTACGAGGCTAGCATCTTGGCGAGCTAACTACAAGGGGCACTCGATAAAAATGGAGGTGAAAAACAACGGCACTTCTAGTCAATGCATTGCTTTGAGAGCGGTTTTCTTAAGCCTAAAAAACGTTGTTTTCTCCTATCCCTTATGATCCGAGGTGGTAAATCGGAAAATAAGATTACACTTGCTAAAAATTTCATCAACTGTCAACAAATCGAAAAAAAATAGTGTTTTTGGCCTAAGAAATCCGCTCTAACAGCACTGGTTTCAGTAAGACGTCCTACTTTTTTCTCTCCACGTTTTAACTAGTGCCCCTTGCAGCTACCGTAATTACTGGCGCAGATATACATATATATATATATATATATATATATACATACTAGCTGTACCCCCGGCGTAACATATGCCGGTCTAGCCGGTTCCCATATACCTGAGCGAAATACTGTAGTGGGCAGTATGGAATGAAAAGGCTGCCCCCTGCATCCTCCTCCGAACCCCCCTGCGGCCTACCCAGTTGTATGGTCTGATTTTCCCGCATGCCCCCCAACTCCTTTCTCGTCCCGCACTGCCTCCCCCGTCCCCGACCCGGATTCCCCATTCCCCGTCCCCATCCCTGCTCCCCCTCCATTTTAACCCCTGCTGATTTGTCTTTTTTCAATGGAGGACGCTCAATTGCGCGTTTCTCCGTTCTGACACCAAGCGCAATAAATCCAACAACGGTCGTGCATGCAGTGATTGTTACTAAACCAACTTTGAAACTCTTCAAGTCTGCTCTAAGAGGTAGCATTATTAAAGCAATATTTCGATTGTTACTGATTGTTACAGGCCACACCCGTTTGTTTGACATTGTCGGTCGCTCGCCCTCTTTCATTGTAGTGCATAATTCATAATGATGAATTTGTTTGTCCAACCTAAGCATATTACATATATATATATATATATATATATATATATATATATATATATATATATATATT
>JAHWFP010114144.1:15050-41924 GCA_023313725.1 Lithobius niger
CGACCCCCCCCCCCCCTCCTCAGTTGAAATTTCTGAGAAATGCCCTTTTGCCCCCCTGAACCACCCCCTCTCCCCCTTGCGGCGACCCAACAGAGTTGAAGAGATTGGCGATGGACTGTCCACATGCGAATTTGTCAGTCAGTTTTTTTACTGCATTAAGCTTTCTTCATTACTTTTCGAGTTATGGCCATGGAACGGGTTTCGTGATACACCCAGTATAATTTGGAGGCATACACAATTGCCGTTAATGAGGAAAGGTCATGAACACCATTAAAAAATTCCCAGTAATGACTGGCTGGAAAAACTTGTTCGAGAAATTACCAGTAAATGGAATTTGAGAGTACTGTATTAAGTGACGTCATTTCCAATATGGCGACGTTTTAAGTCATAGGATTGTGGGGTTCTCTCAATTCTTGTTTTTAATGTTTTTATTTGTAACTAAATACAGATGCAAACCTATTTACGTTGCCTTTTGGACTTATATGTCAGACTGCCTGAGCGGGGAATCGAACCCAGGACATTTGGAACCAAAGGCCAAGGTCCTACCGCTGAGCAGGCCGTGTCAGTCTGGCTCTGCGGTAGGACCTTGGCCTTTGGTTCCAAATGTCCTGGGTTCGATTCCCCGCTCAGGCAGTCTGACATATAAGTCCAAAAGGCAACGTAAATAGGTTTGCATCTGTATTTAGTTATTTCTTGTGAGCCTTTGGCTTTCCCGTCTTTTTTTATTTGTTAGTAGTTATTCTTTTTTAACTTCTTCAGAATGTGGTTTGCTACCATTCTCACTGTGTTATTGTTCTGTTTGTCAGGTGACCAAGCAAAAACGTGTGTAAGTGCTGAAAATTTAAAAATTGTTGTCGCTGTTCACACCCCGAGTGTTGTTTTTCAAGCCCAGTCCGTGGGTTACTGTACTTTTGATATACACTTCACGCTCGGAAAATTTATCTGTGCTACATTGTTTATGTTTCATCCAAACTAAATTCATAAACGTCTTGTAGTGATTCGCCCTAACAACTAGCGGCGATCACAAGAAACCGGCTTTTGGCCAGTTCATTTATCTAAATAAAAATTAATTGTTTTAAAGAACCAATCTGTTTTCCTGTTAACTGACTGTCAACACGTGTATTAAACGGCAAACACGCACGTCCCTTTCTTTTTTTCTTTTTTTTTTTTTGTGTGTACCACGATGGTTTCGTTAAAGAGCTCGATAACGTGCAGACTGCCATTTCGTTTTTACTATTAATTAATAATACATTCAACGCGGGAGCTCTTACATTAACATTCTTCACGCCGAAACTGCGTCTTGGTCCTTCATAACCACATAAGAACATCTAAATGGATGCTTTTAAGGTTTAAGGCAATAGAACGCCCTCCATCATCGTAAAGTTAACGTCACCATTTGCCAGCATAGTAATAAGTTGTTGGAGGTTTTAATACCCAACCTTCTAATTAGCGCTAATAAGGCGCTAAAAAAAATAATGGGGTGATGAAATCTAAGAGTGTTCTGAAGCTACGACTGAAGTATTAAAGTGCTGGTTTAATGACGAGTAAATACAGATATTAAATCCCATGTTTAATTAGAAATAATAAATGTGCAAAATATCGCTGCAAAAACTGTAAAGGAAGCAGGACCGTAAAGGCAGGGGAAACCAACCTAGTCATCGTGGGTGAGAGCTGAGCCTAGCTGCTGGAGGTTTGCGGATCTGGTCGAACCCCTGGAATGGGGTTCTTAGCAAAGTCCCCGCCAGGACTGCCGGCCAGGGTAGCGTGAGAGGCTACCATGCTCCCTCAGCGGCCATGGGAACTATTCTGACAAATTCTGGACATCTTTCGGCCCCTACGATGATCGGAGGTTTCCCGGATTGAACCCCGGGTTGGAAGCTCTCTTTACCAGAAATTTCTTCTTCTCAAAAAAGTCTGGTAATGTTCAGAATTGAGCCGGGTCAGCCATACAAGCATTAAATTGCTTCATCTGATATAAGGCTCAAAAGTAATTAATTTTAAAAAAATAAATAAAAAAAATTTGTTTTAGAAAGGAAAGTGGAAAAACATTCCAAACAGCGAAAATCATACACTAGAAATAACTTACTACAGTAAGCTACCTTTATGCGCTTACGTTTCGTACGAGTGGCATGACCCGGATTCGAACCGGCTGCCCAGTTCCTCCCCAGATCACTGACATGCTGATCACTGATCCGTGTGTCATCTTTGTTAAAAAAATATGTTAGTGATCTGGGGACGAATTGGTTTACAGTTTCGAATCCGGGTCGTGACACTTCGAAAAAACCTTATGTACATAAAGGTGACTTACTGTTCTACGTTATTTCTAATGGGCAATATTCGCTGTTTGGCTGATTTTCCGCTTTTATTTATGTAATTTACAGCTATTTGTATACATTTATTCAAATGTTCTAGTCATTAAAATTAGCTACAGGCTATCCAAATTAATAATATAAATGTGTAGCGCCCCTTATGAATCTGCACTCCACTTTCACATGCTAGTAATTAGTGTCGCAGTATAGACAGTGTACGCAGCATACACATCTTTTGAAGGTTAAAGAAACGGAAATAGCTGTAAATAAGTAAGTATTAAACGAGGATACACAACGGAGCCAACATTGTGAACAGCTGAGAATGACAAGTGAGCAACAATTATGGCGTGTATAATTTCCGTAGTACTCAGGATAGCACGTGAATGTTTTTATCATAATTCCTACCCACATGTCATTCTTACCTGTTCACGATGGTGGCCCCATTGTGTTTAATCGTTTAATACGTATTTTGGATTCTAAGAAGCTTACACCGTGCATTCTGCGCACTAACGATACATATTAGGATAAACATCAGCTTATCTAGTGTAAATCTCTTTCATCTGATAACTATCTCTAATCTCATTTACCTCATTTTAAGTCGAACCTCGTTTACCAAATTAAATCTTGTTTATCCACTGTCTTGCAAATGTCGTTTATGTCAAATCTCGTTACTTCGTTTATCTAATTTTTGCAAATCTTATTTATCTCGTTAATCTCAAATCTCGTTTACCTGATTTATCTCAAAAAGCATTCCTCTCAATTTTCTCATTTCACGATTATCTCAAAGTTCTATTTATTTAATTTATCTGAAATATCTCCAAAAAAATTACAGATTTAGGTATTAAAAAACGCTTAAGCATACATATAAATAGTGGATGTAAATCTTAAAAAAACTTAATGCCCTACAGGAACAGATAAATAAAAAAAACACGTAAGCCGTCAGCGTCGCAATAATACATGTAAAAGAAGCTGCTGGGATGCTGGAAGTTCTTTAACATGTATTAGTGTGGTACTGATGGCTTACATGTATTTTTCTTACTATATCTATCTATTCCTTAAAGCATTAAGTTGTTTAATAATGCTTACTTCCGTATTTTATTTCCTTAAACATTTTTTAATACTAATTTATTTATAATTAGTAATATGCAATTAATGTTTTTTTTAGCACGTCGAAGCATGCTGTTCTGATTTTCAGTGGTACTGGTAATTGATTTTGAGCAACTGTGACCTTCAGTCTCCTCACCCTCAAATTGTTTAAGGTCTTTAACCTAAATGTTGTAAACTTGATTCCACCAGAAATAAACAGTCATTTCTAGGTGAGATCCATCTGTTTAAATGTGCGTCTGGGTTTGTGCTACATAAGACTTTGTGAGAATTAGTAGTCGTCCGAGTAACGTTGGAGCAAGTGGAGTTCAGAAGATGTAGCACGTGTTACGGACTGGGGCCATCTGGACACCACATTCACATTCTTCATCAATCTTTCACACTTTGCAGACACACCAGCAGTCGAAATCGTGAAATCGTTTCTAGTTCCTTTGCCAAAACAAAACAGAATTCTCCATGGCAAGCCTCGGATTAGAATATTTTTGCTGACCGCAAATCTGCTCTTCTGAGTGCACGAACGTGACTCTACAGGTCGGACCTTGCAAGCAAATTAGCATGCGAGATTAGGTTATGTAATATGGCTGCTAAAAGCGCCAATTCGCAGCTGATTTATCTGTTATGGCTAGCTGTCGGTCGAGAGAGTTAGGTGTAGCCAAAAAACAGCAGTACCGGTAAGTTCAATCATACATTTCACATTAAAATGTTGTGCAAGCCTGTATGACAACTGAAAACTTATTAAAGGCTATTTAAACCGGTTTTACAGATAACAAAATGTTACATTACATCCTTTTAACTGTGACCCTAAGACAGCAACAGCTCTGCGAAAATTAAAATCTTGTTACGCTTACGATCTTGCGGTTACTTTAATGTTACCAGGAGAATTCCATTTTTGATGAGCCCATAAATTTGTCATCAAATGGTGTGATGTTTGGAAATAACGTCTCCGGATCAGCGTGAATGTGGACTGAATTCCTCGTTTAATTTTCTACGCTGTTTCCAATTCTTTTTCATTTGACATCATTGTTCTGTAACCAACTAGGGTAACGATTAGTAATTGGATGACATGGATGTCAATGTCAAGTTCAACTAGTGTGCATGTTTAGACGGCTGTCTAGACGTTTTAATAAATTGGCCAGTAGAGTATGAACTACGTGGTGTAATCACGACAAGTTTTGTGTGCGTAAAAACCGGTATTGGAGATACTTTTTGCTTGTAATTATCAAGTTTATGACCGAACTTTGCATTTGACCTTTCCAAAAGAACTTTATCAAGCGAACGTTGGTATTGCATGAACGCTGTTAACTTTTAATGATTTAGCTCGAAGAACGGTTTAAGTAATTAAAAATGGTGGCTAATGAAGTTCGTGGGAAGCATCGAATTCTTACTGAAAGTTAGTTTATTTCCGGGCAATAGTTCATTTAGAAACTGAGGCTATGTTAAAGGATATCAAATGGGAAGCAGAGCTCATTCTAATTGTAAATGCCATTCCAAAATAACAGGACGTAAACAAAGAAGTCAGTTATGTTAAACTATGCATTTACATGGCGTTGGTTTCCACATAAATCAAACGTTCATCTGATGAATTGACACACACACAAATAAACATTCGCCATGCATTACCATCATCCGCTCCAGACGTACACCTATGGGGTACTTTTTTATATTTCCATGCGTACGTCGGTTGGTGTTGCGTCCGATCTAGCATGTTCTTGACTTGTAGACCAAGCCTGTAACAGCTCGTCAGCGCTTTGCTCGCTTCTCTCGGGTTCCCAGGAAACCTTCATGAATTTCGCTTTTCGTTGCTAAGCTTAACTATTTATCTTCTTGTGCATGCACAGAAGGTGCAGAAGGGGTTACTACGCATTGAAAAAAATTACCACAATGTTACTATAACTAGCTGAAAACCCGTAAAAAATGACGGGCCCCAATTTTACCGGATTGAATTGATAAAATAGGCAGCTTTCCTACTGTTATTTTGTTTCGCATCGCTTGCTTCCGTGGTTTCCTCGTACGACCGATTGTATGGATCGTTGTGGTCACGGATTTGTTTTAGTTCCTTCTCCAACACTTTAAGTTATCTCGTGAGATTCTCATTTTCGCTCCCTTGCATCAGCAACCGACGTTTCATGGTAGACTGGAGATGAGCATTGGCTTTTCGCAACACATTATTTTCATCGCGTAATTGTTCATTTTCAATCGTGAGGCCCTGAACTTAAAGACGCAATGCTTGGTCGTTGCCCAACTCACCATTTTATTATTTCTCCCTGTGCTTTGAACATTTCACCAGTGAAACGATGCAACAGTACAATTTCCAAGTTCCACCCACAGTTTGGTGACATTTTTTCCCAGTTGTGTTGACATCTATTGACGCAAAGCGACGGCAGATGGCGTTGGCGTACGGGTTATTGGCGGAGCGGCGCGAGTGGAGCGTAGCTTATAACGAACACCGAATTGCAAAATCTTGGTTGGTTGGTTGCACTTTTGTAGTCTTGGTGGAGCCCAAACTAACGGACAGAACGCTACGAAATTTGCCACATTGCTAGATAGTCCCAGAAGTATAGCTGACCTCGAATTTGCCATAAATTGATCAATTGTAATCCACTAATTTACGATTTTTCGAATTTATCGATCTAACACTCGCCATTGTAGATTTAGAATCCTGAATAGTTAAGGATTTCCGACGAAGCAAACACCGTGCTGCTGGTAAGCAAGTGAACTTTTAAAAACCGTCAAAATAAATCATTGTTGCTTCCTCATAGATTAAAATATTTTTCGACGTAACTCCACGAAATAATAACATTTGATTATCGCATTTTAACCATTAGAGGAAGGCAGGCAAATAGAAAACACAAGGTGGAAAACACTACAGGTAGCTGTTAGCAGGGTTGGCTCATGGGGTACAAGGAAATGCTTACAATAAGTACTTTGCCCCACCTGTGGTGGTAGCTGGCAGTTGCTCTCGGTATAAAATAACTCTGCAGCCTCACTCTGGGAGCTAGTCCCTAAACAACAACAGCTATTCTGGTAGTATGATAGCTGTAGGTAGTATGATAGCTGCAGCCTAACCTAGAGCATCCTGAAACACTGACTAACAACTTCGTAAGGAAAGACTGCGTGGCCCTGAATAAACCCCGAGTAAGACAATCATTCTGGCTTCTTCGTTGTACTTGAATAAGTGGGGTTGCAACGACCGGCTCCTAATTTCTATAAAGGCTTTACCATAAAGATTCTACAAGTTATCTGCTTAACCGCCGATTTCTGCCACTGATCCCGCTCAGGAGCTTATTAACCCATGTTGTGGCCCCGAGGCAGACCTTTGAAGATGGGGCCCCTCACCCCAACATGGGGCCCCTCACCCCTTACCTTGATACGGATCCCCTCACCCTAATACGGGGTCCTTCACCCTAATATGGGAATAAGTCATTCTGGTATGGGGCCCCTTCACTCTGATATGAGGCCATGCGAAAGTATAGATGCAATACTGTACAGCTTTCTACTATGCCAGGAAGAACGATAAACTATACTGAGTGTAGATAATAAATCAAGAATAATAAATCTTTTTCTTAATAATAAAAATGTGTCAAAGTAACAGTGGTACAGTCGTCAATAGTAAAAAGTGTAAAAAAAAAAATATTATTTTGCATAATGAGAAGTGCGTTGTTGGGGCCCCCATGTGGCCCCTTACTTCGCTGGGGCCCTGAGGCAACTGATCCCGCTGCAAGCACATTGTAAAAAGGACTGCTGCAGCAGCTGAAAGAATTAAGGAATTAACTCGTGATACTGGATACGCCAGTTTTAAATGCGAAACACTGCAATGCCGGTGAATTACAGAAGTTAGCAACAATGGCGTCATGACACATACCTTACTTTGCACTAGTAAGGCATCGAAATAAGGCTCATGATCCTATTAAACTAAGAAACATATGACGTTAAATTTCATTAATACAAACAGGCGAAGAACCTAGATACGTGTTTACTGTACTGTATGTTGCGCTACGGCATTTTTTTATTCTCATAAAAAAAATGTATTAAACGATCCTTTCACGTAGCCATAAAACTTCCGAAGACTTCAAGTTAAAGTCTTACGAAGACTTTTCGTAAACTAATATTCGTTTAGTGCTGCAACACCGGGAACTCTAATAATGAGAAGAATGTCACGTTTTTGTGCGTGCTGCTAGCACTAATCAGTGAGATGAGCACAGTTTCTATAGTGAGCTTTCATCACGCCTAGTGGCTGTTTTGATAGTTTTGCATGACGTAGCTCGCATGCTGTGCCAAAAAGAGCCTATATAAATTAGGAAGTTGTGCCACGACTATGCATCCTTCATAGCTGGTTCTGCAAGTCTTTATTATGACCTTGGAAAAATGGCTCTGACGGTATGAACGTCGGAGTTGTGATCCGGAATTTATTGGTTTTAGTACGAGTCACCTCATCTATATGAAATATAAGTCCATACAAAATACTTTTCGAATCTTGTGACGACTCAGAGAGTGGACGAGTGAATTCAAGCCAATAACTCAAGCCCAATTCACTCCTTACTGCACAGCTAGGGGTTCTCACGCAGAGTATTACTATTAGACACTGGTCCAGGTTGCAGCCTGTCCAATCGAAGTCGGCAGAGAGACAACCTTTCGGATTGCCTCTCCAACACCAACTGGCCTCCCGGTCGTTCTGCCAGCAGTATTTATACTCTTGAGAACAACGGGGAGTTGCCTAAGTCATTACGTCACGTGACTGGCTAACAGGTGTGGATCCAGTCCTAACTGGTTGAGCAGTTGGGCTGGCTCGTTACCCGGCTGTTAAGCTCGGCCCAGTTCTGCTATTGGACAGAAGTTGGCAGGGCTCACAAGCAGCTCTATGTAACTGCAAGGCGCACCACGAGTGCTGGCTCGTGTACGTCCTGTTATACGTAAATAGCCGGTTACGGTCTTAGCTTTTTAGTGCATGATTTTGTCTTACGCTATTGTGTTTCCATAACTCCTAAAATAAATAATGTTTATACAGTGGAAGACAATGCATCACAGTAGAGGTAACTTTCCCAGGGATTGAATTCGCCAATAGAGTTAAAGTGTGCGCGGCCTATGTTGAGTTCGCCGCAGAACGAACACAGATAATCGATTGCACGTTTTTGGCAGCAGAGTGCCTTATTGATGATATCCAAGATGGTCACAAACACAATGGCGGCCGTCGATTAAAGCCGCCCCCTCCAGGAAGACGTAGCCGCTCATAAAATACTTCCAGGACTCAAGATACGCCGCGCACACAATAGTGTATTTTTTTTTTACGTTCAAGTGTCTGGTGATTCAAATTTTCAAATTTTTTATTATGTACCAGACGTGAAAGGAGAGAGGCCCAGTCGCTTCAAATCTTTGACTGAACGGTCTCCCGTTGTTGATAATGAGCGAGTCACAAAGAAAAAAAAATCACACTCGAAGCTAACACTATCCATAAGGTTATTGCACTTTTTACCAAGTACTTTTATCAAATCATTTCATGACTTCAGCAGAAGGCTTTGATGCCGCCACCCTTTCTCCAACACACACTTTTGAACACCAGCTAAGAAAAAAATACTTCAGCCATAATGTAATCATTCCAAAAATCACTTCACCTTGAAACGGAACGAACGCAAGCCAGGCGCTGTCACACTTGCAGACGGAAAAAAACAAGAAAATATGCAGACGTTTCACTACCAATTGCGCCACCACCTGGCGAAGTTAATATTGCTCCCCAGACTTGAGGTTGGGTCGTGAAAATGTTGTAAACGTGGTCCATTAAGGGCCTGTTGATTAAAAAAAAAAAAAAAACTACAACTTAAATAACAACGGAATCTTTAAAAAAGTTATAATTGAGATACGCGGAACTTTAGCTCTTGTGGAATGAGTGTCTGCTTTTGTACTTATTTTTTGTTACCTGACTGTGGATGAATAAACTTACTTACTATTTTAGCTGTATTATGACGTACATGATGGTCAAGTGACGCGTGATTTAGGGCGCCCGCGCACTGAGCGACCAGGTCGTGCGGCCAGTGGTCGTGGCGTCCAAAAAACACGGCGACGTGCCGCGCGGCCACGTCCGTTTTTCATTGATAATTCTCGATCACGTGGTGAAAAATGAACCCGGAGCAAGTACGATCGCCCTGTGGTTGCCTGCACGCCGCCCGGGATCCCAGTGGTCGCGGCGATAGGCTGGCCGCTGTGGCCAAGTGCGCATTGCTACATACACCGTAAGCATTCTCGTTGGCCGCGCAGCTTGGCCGCTGTGTGCGCGGTGGCTATTAACTCCCCAGCGAAACGCGATTACTCTTCGGTTACCGGAGAGACAGAACGACCAGCCAGAATTACCTCTCCACCCAAGCACGTTAAGCCTAATCGTTGCTAATATTCGAAGCGCGGTGGCACTGAGCAGCCAGGTCGCGCGGCCAAAAAATACGGCGACGGGTCCGTTTTTCATTAATAACTCTCGATCACATGGTGAAAAATGAACACGGAGCAAGTATGGTCGCCCTGTGGTCGCCTACACGCCGCTCGGGATCCCAGTGACCGCCGCGGCCAAGCGTTGCTACATAATACCATAAGCATTCTCGTTGGCCGCAGCGACCTGGCCGCACAGCTTGGCGGCCGTGTGCGCGGGTGGCCTAAAATCAACTGCAGTACGTAAAATATTAAATGCAGTTCTTAAATTAAATTGAAAATAAATTAATAATTATTATTGTCATAAAACTAAATAATGTAGCGAATATTCTATTTTAGATCTGAGAAACAATATTTTCATTAAAAATAAAACACGTATTCACTTTGGTTGACGTGCCGTAACTCAGTGGTACTAATGCCCGTTCTGCAACAATCGTCAGCTTTCATGGTGAGTTAAAGACGTTTTGCCACCAAACGAAAGCTTGGAGCATCTAGCGCCGTCGAGCGTTGTCTAATTCTCTCTAGCACTTTCTCGCAGCAAATAAAGGAATGCACAAAGAAATATATTTTAACAAACAAAGAAGCCACGTGACTTCTGAATTATTGAGTGAAATTTGGTACGTCCTTGTGCACCCGAAAATAAGCTATAAAGTCAAACGATATTAATGTCACTTGATGTCGCTAGGGTAGAATATAAAGAAAATACCCTGGCGCCATCTAGTGGCATTAATATCGTTGATATTTACACCTTGCTCCCAGGTGCTCGAGGACGTAGCAAATTATTACTCAATAATTAAGGAGGCACGTGGCTTGTTTGTATGTTTAAATGCATTGCTTGGTGCATTTCTTTCCTTGCTGAGAGAGAGAGGACTTGATAGAGCTAAATGCAGCAGACTCTAATTAGGTGGTAACCCACCTTTTTAAGGCCCGTACACACCACAACTTTACCGTATCCGTTGTCCGGATTCGTCTCCGGCAAAGCAACTTTGCAAAACGGAGAACCATGCCACACCTGTCCGCCCAAGAACGCTTGCTGACCTCTTTATTCTCACCTCCTCCATGTAAAGGAGTGTAATCGTCCGAATGCAAAACTGTACATACGCATTGAATTGAAGTCATTCTTATCACTGCAAAATTTGTGCGAGTGCTTCTATTGCTACTATATGTACACTTATTTTTAGAATTATTCTTTTTAAATTTCGGTAGTTTTCGATGGTCGGGCGTGCAGCCGCCATCTTTGCCTCAATTGCCAAAAGAAAGGCACGTGGGGCGCTCAGCGATTTGATTGGCTGACGGACAACTGCACGTGGAATGTCTGTACAAATTACCAAGATATGAGGTGGCAGCACTTAACTACCTTAAGGGCTAAACTAAGGAAGACCTGTACTAGATGATTAGGTCACATGAATGGCAATGGACAAATAGTCCTGCCACTATTTATTACCTAAGCATGACGTCATACAATGACGTCATGCATTACAATACACTAGATACACATAGCACCCACAGGTTGCACCCTCTACATAAAGTGGCATACACCCCACCACCCGTCCGTCAACCGGAGGAATATAAAATTTTTCGAAACGACCGGACACGCAACGCAGGCTCTGTGTTGTGCCCACAGGCTGCGTTTGAGGCATCGGACGACGGACACAACGGACAAAACGGTGCGGTGTGGCAAGTTTGCGATGGATCGTTGGGGAAGGAAAATAACTTAGGAGACGGTTTATTGTCGTTTTAGCGACGGTGCACACGTCCGTTTTTTAGACGCGCGTCGACACTGCGGTGCCGCTACGGTGGCGCAGCCAATCAATGCACACGTGCGTTTTATTAACGCGCGTTGACGCTGCGGTGCTGCTGCGGTGACGTATGTGCACGTTCGGTTCCCTAACCTCGTGTACAAAAAAATGATAGTTTGAAACCAATGAGACGATATTGCTTTTTTCGCCTACCTCGTGAACAAAAAATATATTTTCAAACCGTTGCGACGATTTTTGGTACATTGATGTACTAATTTAAGACGTACCAGGGGAATATGTTATACATCCTTTGCAGATTAACTAGAAAATTCGGATAAAAAGTTCTTTAATTACTTCCCAATGAGTCTTCAATCATTTCTGCAGCAACATTTCATATTTCAGGTTAGTTCTTTATACTCCCCCAATAAACAATTCCACGTCTATTTCTTTGAAATTGGACGCCATTTTTGGTAACGCTTTTGCGGTAAACGACGGGTGTGTGCACCGCTCAAGTCACACAAGGCACTCAGACGCGCAATTGTGTTTTGCAATACAAAACGAGCTGTGGGCGGTAATGCAACGTCGACGCAGGTACGTGTGCAGTACCCAACAGAATCGTCACGTAAACCACACCGCAAATGCGGTACCGCAGCGTCTCCGCGCATCCAAAAAACGTACGTGTGCACCGGCGCTTAAATGCCATTCAAGAACGTAGTTTAAGTAGCGATAATTATTTTCAACCCTTCGCTGCATTCCCAAGCTGATGAAAACACCTCACGAAAGTGCCCGGCATTTTTTCAGCTTCAGAATGTAACTCGTGGTTGTGAAGATTTATCGATACAGAAAAAACGACGCTTCCGCGGTATTACTACTCATGAAATCTTCGGAAAACATATAGCATGACTTTATAAATTTTATAACAATCGCCCCCCTCCCCTCCCCTACTCATTTCGGTTAGAGGCAGGCGACCTGGATGTCTTTGAAAATTGACCTGTGTAACTCATGCTGCAAAGAAACAGGCTGTTACATATACTAATTACGTAGGTCGTGCGAAATGTCGCGTCATAACCCCCTGATATAACTTATTCTTAGACAATCGCCTATACATAAGGAACTTAAATCACGCTGCAGACAGTAAACTAAACAACCGAACAAACCATGCTCGCCAGGCTTGGCTCCTGAGGGTAACTGGGGGAACAGGGACCTAACACTGCCAAAATCGCCTATCGAACAATCAGAAACGAAATAGAAACAGGGCGGGGGGGGGGGGGGGGGCCAAGGCGTTGCATTTATTTGCAATTAATTCGCTGTGTCAATTGGATGGGTTTATGTTGTGTTCGGTGCAGGGTGGAACAAGGCTCGGTGTTATAATTCTATAAATAAGCTTCAGACATTAGTGATTAAATCTTCAACGTATCTTAATAGCAAGTACGGAAAATAAACTCCTGATTGCCTTTCAAAATAATACTGTCTTGTAGTTTATTGTTGTCACGTGAAAGGGAGTCGATACGATGACGAATCGTTCTGGCGACGATTTTGGGTTGAAAATGCTACTAATTCGTGACGTGTAGAAGCAACGAGAGTTACTTTTGCTTCATCCACCCAGGTGAATTTTCGAAGGCACCCCTGCACGGATACGGAAGTGGATTCAAGAAGGAGACGCCCAAGCAGAGAGTAAACACCAGCTAAACCGAGTTCTTGAAAACCAGCATGCTGAGCAATAAAATCTTTCGAGTTGAGTAAAAGTCATCAGGCTGTTCCCATTCTCAACCGGGAAACGTGCAACCGGAATCGTCCATAAAATGAAGTGGCATCTGGATGAGAGAGAGAACACTCCCGCAATCCCTCGAGGATGTCGCAAGAGCCTGACCCTTTTTTATGGGCAGATTGAGGACATCGGACAAGAATCGATTTGCGTGAATTCACTTATACCAAGCATTTATAGGGTTGGGGAGGCGAAGTTGTGGCTGAGACGCCTTCTGAAACGTCTTAGATTCATTCGTATTTAGTTCCATCTAAGTTTACAGAGGGCGCCAGGAGTTTAATGTGGGAATTTCTACTCAGTTTTCAGTCTAAAACTAAACTAAATGAAACTAGCTTGTATTTAATTATGATTTAGTTTAGCTTAGTTGTAATTTAGTTTATTTCAGATATGGGCTGAAAAATCAGCAAAAATTACCAGATGGAACGCGTGACGCCCTCTGAAAACTCGGATGGAACTAATAGGAATGAATGTAACGCGTTTCAATAGGGGCTTTTTAGACTTACAGATTATACTGAATTTAAAATACATAAACAAAAAGTCAATTTGCTAGAGAGGAAATGGAAAGAGGCTAGTTCACTTAGGTGAGCAAGAGTGATGGTATTCAACAAAACCGAACCAGGTGGACCGCTGGAAACCCTTGACATTTATTTGAAACAATTAAATTTTCGTTCCTCATCGGGAACTTCTTCAGAATCAAAACACACATCAAAACATACGTCGTGGCCAGCAGCCATGTCACAAGGAGGACATCTATTTCCTTGTGACATGGCTGCTGGCCACGATGTTTGTTGTGTTTTGATTCTGAGAAAGTTCCCGTTGAGGATCGAAAATTTAATTGTTTCAAATAAATATGCTCGTCAAGGGTTTCCAGTGGTACGCATGGTTGGTTCTGTTTTGTGAGAAGAGGCAAAACACCACATCGGCAAATGCACTTAAAGCTCTTTTTTTTTCGTTTTAAATAATTATCACTACTTGAGAACTTTCGAAAGATGGTTTACAAAATTTAATTTATGATGCTTTTAAATTTGTTTAATTTTGTACACCTTAATATATTTTTTTAGCTTTTCTACCTTCGTTCAAGAACACCACATCCTCCGAGGTTCATTACTAGAGTGAAAGACTCTGTGTTCCTGTTTCAAGGGCGAATCCCAAGGAGGGGCTGCCCCCCGCCCGCTCCAAGGCAGATTAAACATGGAAAAATAGGCGAAATATTAGAAAAACCGCTGTTAAATTACGAAAAAAATGCACGAAAACGTAGAAAAAATCCCTGCGGCCCCCTCCAAGATTTCGTTCTGGATCCACCCTTGTCCAGTCTGCTGTCTGTCTGTCTGTTAGTCTGTCGAAGCGATTTCTTTCAAATTACTTGTCAGATTGGAATCAAATCTGGTACACACACTTATAGTGTTACACTAATTGAAGCCAATAAACGCACAAATTATACGTTGTTAGCATAATTTCCAACCAAGGAAGGGGTGTGGGGCAGTTGCCATGCTCCCCCTTCCCCTCCCCCGAAATATATGCTCCCCACTCTTGCTCCAATACATTCTAATCCACCCCCACCCCCGGTCTGCCCTCCCCACATCCGTCAATTTGTGTACTAAATCTTATAAAGTTTTCCCCATGGGGATTTGGGGGGGGGGTATAATTTCCCTGCTTCCACTACCTCCTATATCTTCCCCCACGCGTCACAAGTTACTTCCGTAATTCAATTCAGCTGCTAGAGCAGTCCTGTTTAAAGTGTAGTCGCAGCGCGACTGATGGCAGAATCGGAGGCTAAGCAGACAACGCGTCGAATCTTTACGGTCAGGCCTTTATAGGTATTATGAAACCGTAACAGTTGCAGTATACGAAGAATTTTACGTTGCAAATGGGGAAGACAGTCGATTCGTTTACGGTTGCGTGTGGTTCATAATTGCTGACACGTCCTTATTCCAACCCTCTCCAAGTCAGGGACTAATTTATCGGAACGTTGGAAGTGAGAAATGGTAGAAGTCTGCTGTCGATTACAAGGCGATGATTGTGGAGGCTGGCATTGCGGTTCGCACCCAAATAAAACGCCGACGCCGTAATTCAGCATCAAACCACTGCCTGAAGCTTCGCCGAATGGCCTCAGAGCCATGACCGTCGGTCAGAGGGCAGCCAAAATGGCGCATGGCGAAAGGAAAAACTTGTAGTGAAGATGTACTTGAACACTGAGGAAATTGAATTGCCAAATGCGAAATGCGTCATCAACTACCATCGACTTACTGGTTTTCATGGACGTGACGGTTTTATTCTAGTTTTCCACTTTTGGACATGGTCCAAACTCGGTTTGACGTGTAAAAATCGCGGTTTATTGGATTACGGCCGTCATTTTTTTTATTGTTTTGTTTTGATGGTCTAAATGGCGTCAACACACACGTTTGAAGTACGTAGGATTAATGGAAATATTAGATGCATTTAAACGGCCATTTAGAGTGACTTTATTCAGCCTAAAGTCAATAAAGAAAAATTGCATAAATGCAGCCATTTCCTTGGCAGCAATAGTGTACCAAACAACTTAAAAGAAATTGTTGAGACTTACCCTTTCCAAAAATTCTCGTTTAAATGGCTATGGCGCCTTACTACCTCTACAGAAAATTATTCAAGATTTTAAGCTAAACTTTATCTTTCTCTATAAGTATGTCCTACCTTTTCAATCCCTAGTTCCTATGCATATTATTTTATCGTTTTGTGTTTGTAGTTCAATATTTTAACTATTACTGTAAGTTGCAAAGTTTTGCAGCGACTCATAGGGTTCAAAGGGTTTAACGAGCGTTAACCACTCCTGGTCATCTGCCCGAAGCCCTAAGGCCCGACAGCGACTCTTTCTTTTTGTACAATGTTTTATACCTTTTTGTGTGGTGCCTACCCACACGCTCTTGTGGGGTGTGGGCACGTACTGTACTGTTGCACTCTTATTGTTTATTGTAATAAACTCTCTTGCTTACTTGCTTACACTGGTAATGCTTCCTAATTTCATGGTGTCTAAATCGCAGCACAATTGCATTAACAGCGCTCTGACTTAGCATGTAGTACAAACAGGCATGAGGAAGGAAGGGATTTTTCTGAATCATTATCAAATAAACCTGTTTAAACCAATTATAGTAAGAGTCGAGTTGCTTTCTCTTGCGAATACGGCGAGCGATATGACTACTAACTGTCTAACGCCAATGAATGATTTGTTAGTCGCGGTTCCACGACACGTACGCAATCCGTAAAACCAGTGGTTACTGGCGTTTCTAGTTTTTAATCAGCTGCGATGGCATGGCGTGGAGGTGCACACCTCTCATTTAAAGACAAGCCCACTATGATTCTTCCATCGTCATCGTATTTTAAAATCACAATTTATAATTTTCTAGGCTGGTGTCTTATAATTTTGCTTCGGCGGTCTATTGGAATAATTAATTTTAATTTTTACCGCATTTATCTTTTAGGTTTTTGATCTCATGGTAATTGTTAGAAAATTAGTACATGTACACACACACAGATGAAACGTCACGGTTATCGGAAGCGCGCAAAGGACCATATACTGCGGAACGCAGTAAATAAAGTTACCCATTATTCAACAGAAAATCCCCTAGACGCCATATTTTAAAACGGATTTTTACCAAGAAATTTACTTAATCCACCTACCTGTTGAATCCTACCGGTTCAGAAAATCATAACGAAAACCTGCGCATACGCTTATTTATTTTTAAAAAGAATTATTAAAAAGGGATATTCTTCCCAGCGCCATTTTTCTCGAGCCAACACATCAATTACGGCCCCAAAGGTCTATTTCCTTAAAATAGACCTTTGGGGCCGTAATTGATGTATTGGCTCGAGAAAAATGGCGCTGGGAAGAATATCCCTTTTTAATAATTCTTTTTAAAAATAAATAAGCGTATGCGCAGGTTTTCGTTATGATTTTCTGAACCGGTAGGATTCAATAGGTAGGTGAGTTAAGTTGATAGCATGAAGAGTAAGGCTTCCACATAATTACCTGAATCGGAACGGAGATATTAACTGTTTTACTTTTACTGGCGCGAGGACTTCAATCATATATACATACGCGGCTCCGAGCATGATGAACAATGCGTGGGTAGTTTCAGGCGGGAAATGAATTAAATGGCAGTGCAACCATGTTTCGACGAATCATAATCAAGCTAGTCAGTGCATGTCCCAAGACTATAACCACCAGTCGAGCCATACGACATAATACCCTAGAGCATAAAAGTCGGACGAATATGCAGCAACTGCAAAAATTAATAGCTGGACATCAAGCAGTAATGGGCACTATTATTCCATTTGGGCGCACCTGACTCAATTAGCTGGACATCGAGAAAACGGCAAGTCAAGTTACTTCAACTTCTGGTTATAAGTGTCCGCGGCCTATCATGAGTTGTCCGCAGAACGAACTCAGATAATCGATTGTATGTTTTCAGTAGTAGAGTGCCTTGTTGATATCCAAGACGGTTACAAAAACAATAGCGGCCATCGATTAAAGCCACCCCCTCCAGGAAGACGTAGCCGCTCACAAAATACTTGCAGGACTCAAGATACGCCGCGCACACAATAATTCGTTGAGAAGCAACTCCATTCCGATCAATTCTAATTGAAATTCGTCAGGAAAATTCAACCCCAACCAAGTCATTGTCATTGATCAACGCAATTCAATTCACTGCCACATTCCATATTTAATTCTTCAAATCCATTTCACTATAGTAACTTTTCACTTCTCATTCTGCTTGATCCAATTCTTGGACAAGTTTTTTTTTTTTTTAACTGCAGTACAGTTCTGGTGGGTGAACTAGATTAATATCCTATTGTTTAAATAAAAATTAGCAATCAATTTTTTTTTTGTGGGGGGGGGGGGCCGCTGATTGGAAATTAGGATCTACGAGATGTCGTTTGCACGAGCTAAAATTTAATAGCCTAACGCGCATTGTGAAATCCATTGTGAAAGTGTTTACGTCTGCAGTTGCTGCTATTGTTAATCGTCGTTTTTTATGCTTCGTTTCAAATGGATTATAGTTTTCTTTTTTTAATTAGATAATTATACGTCGTCGGCAATAAAAACGAAAAAAGGGTCACACTTACCCAGGAATTCAGGCAGCAGGACTCCTTCTTAAAAAGACGGTTTGAGAACTTGAGCAGGGCTGTTTCGCTGCCATAAAAATTAGTTTTACGACGAATCGCAGTGTGTTAAATTATAATAATTACCACTGAATTTACATCAACATCGTACTTAAGACATCTTAAAAATTAGCTTTCTTTTTGTGCAGTGATTATTTCCCGATTTCTTTTGGCTACAATGGCCGAAATGTTTTCTTTCCCCGCCACGTCTTTCTTGTCTCTTTGTTTGGATTTTATTGCATGCATGATCCAGCTTGGGCAAGGCCACTTACTTTGTGTTCATTCGAACACTTGCGGGGAAACGTTGTTGATCGACATCTTGGCGCGAAAGACCATAAAAATTTGATGATTCTCCAACAAGTAAACAAGCCAAGTGATGACATCTTGTCGGAGCGTTGATTGGAGGGTATCATCACGGCTCATTTAAATTTATCGGTAGCGTTCTAATAGAGGACTTAACGGCGACATTTTGGCGGGTATTTACGACCCAATGGGCTCCCCTCAACACGTCGTGTCGTCACAAATCAATTTTTTTGGCCTTATTTTTGATTGCACTGCAGCTAAAAAAATAAAGTTTTTGTATTTACATTTGTGCAATAAAGGTAATTTATGCAACAATTATAACCGTTATATTTTCTTGAATTTAAGAAAGTAAATAAATAAATAAGGGACCTGTCCTACGGTGGTGGCATCATGCCTGAGGGACCTGTCCTACGGTGAACGTCTCCTTCGGGTTGGTTTAGAGTCACTTGAGCTGCGCAGACTGAGGGCAGACTTGTGTATGACTTTCAAGATTGTTAGAGGTTTCTTGGCTGTCGACATGCCTTTCTTTGACCCCAACCCTGTTACGAAGATTAGGGATCACTCCTTAAAGTTGGCGTAGATCTAGCTACGAAAACATCTTGTATTGGCGAGATTGAACCTAAACTTTATGTCACCAAGTGAGGTTCTGACTTTCTACATATATTGTAGTAAACTTCATGTCTAAAATGCGGCAGTTGCCACGAGCGCAGTTCTCTAATGTGGATGTGGTCATCGACGCCGTTTTAACGTCAGCTTCCCGCATCTGTGAAAGTATACAGTTCATTTATCTCATACTGGATTCCTACATTAAGATGTCTCTTAAGGAAGGGGAGTGCATGCATCGTACTGAATCATCAATAGACATCGATATTATTGGTATAAACAAAGAAATGCCCATCCCGCAGCAACTCAACAAGTTCTGGGATTCTGAGGAATACAAGTGGAATCTCCAGCTCCTGGTTCAAGATAGTGTGTGCAATCGTAATATGGCAATGCTACCATTGTTGCTAGGTGTCTTGTTTCTGATCATGGAGTGCTTCCAGCAAGTGTCTGGTGGTGAGGAGATACCTGGCCTGCTGAACAGGATCGAGGAGGCAGATGCTCAGCTGGCGGTGCATGTACAGTAGGCTGTTCATGTGAAACAGTGAGTTATCATAGTATCCAATGACACGGACACTTTCGCATTAGTACTACACTACACTACACACCATACCGCCAAACTCTGGGGTTGCCGGAAATGTGGCAGCAGTGTGCCACTGGTGAAATGAGATGCATGCTTCCGCTGCATCAAGCAGGGAGGACCACTGGTCAAAGTTGTGATCAAGGCACAATGACCAGAGATGAATGCACGAGTAAGGTGCGGACAAAGCACACAGCTTTTACCTATGATCCTGCACAGTACCTGACAAACTGTGGAGAGACAGACACTTTGTTGAAGCAAGATGCAGCAGTAGCAGTGACGTACTTGGTACGTGTCTGATCAGGGGTTAGGCCAACGTTCCTCTGAGACGTTCGACCAGCTTAGAGTAGAAAACCATATCCGTGCCAGTTTTGGAACTGATGCTCTTCCTCCTACAAGTAGTGAGATCAGAGGCCACATCTAACGAGGAGCATTTCTGGTCCACAGGATGTGTCACCTGCTCACTCCAGCCAACGAATGTGATGCCAGACTAAAACCATTGGAGCATGGATGGGAAGCACACTTCGGTGCACTGCTCCCATCAAAACGCCTGAAGCTCTACCGCAGAGTGTGCTCAAAACTTGCAAGTGTTCAGGAAAGTGCGACACTAAACATTGTGGGTGCAGTTCTGCTGGAGTTCTGTGCGTCATACTCTGCCATAGAAAGAGTTATAACTCGTCCTTCACATATTGAAGACATTCTTATTTGAAAATGTTGAAAATATTCTTAATTGAGTTATTCAGAAATGACAATACAATACATCAGCAGCAATGTAAATCCAGTGAATAAATACAAATTTCATTATTGTCTTGGTGTCTTAATTATTTGACCTTTGCCATTTTACACCTGTTTTCTACCGCTCGGTGACCTTGACCATGACCTTTGCAGGAAAAGATGACCCCGAAAGGTTAAAACAACATCAGAAATGAATTCCTCGCACCAAATTCAGTATAACTAGAGTTATCACATGTGAATATACCTAAAAAAAAAATCCAAAAGAGCTGAATTTTCAAAATGGCCGACGCCGGCCATGTTGGATTTGGCCATACCGCCATTTGGGGCACTATGACCAACAAGTACCTCGGTGATTTTTCATGCCTAAGGACCCATTGACTAAGAGCAGTGATAGGGGAGGGAAGCAAGGAGAGGGGCTGTTATCCACGTAGAAACCCAATACCAGTCAGTACCCATAGTCAATCTTGAGAATGACTTCGCTAAGTAGAATTAAAACAAGGAAAGAGACAAGGATGATCGTAAAACGTTAAGGCGTAACGAACCCATTAGGGATAAGAGAGTAAGACGGTGACAACACGCACCGTTGACGACATGCTACTTACGTGAGCGTGCCCGTCGTGAAAACCCAAACCAAAACTCGTACCCGTGACATCAGTTTTTATAGCGTGAAAAGCATTCGATCTTGTGAATATTAAAGCCGATTGGGTTTCGAAGAACCATTGAAAATAAGAATGAGACCCGCGGGAAGACTCCTAAACCCTCGGTAGCGGAAAATGCTCTTTTTACGTGTGTGTAAAAGCTTTTACCCGCGGCAGTAAAACGTACAAAGCCATTGTGATCAACAGAGTGGATACAGGTAACGGGGAGCAATGCGAGACGACATTATCGAATTCACCTGTCTTCTCATAGCTTTCTTCCTAAGGCCAAGAGAAATCTCGTAGGCTAATGCAGTCGTAGTTGGTCGTTTTAACCCTTTAAAACCCATGCCAAACTGGATGGATTTTTTTAGAGTAGGTTCCTTAGGTAGGTCACGGGATTCGAGCAGGCATTCGCTTGGTTTGGAGACGAGGACGCAGACCACTCAGCTATTGCTGCTTGCTTTGCTCGGGATCCCCGAGGTGTCCTCCCAAAGCTCACGCTGCGCGTTGGGACTTAGTTCTTTGCCGTTCAGCAGCCGTCCATTTAAAGGGACGCCAGGCTGTAAAGGGTTATATAAAACTGGAATTTCAGTAAATGGTGAAATGTGAGGCGATTTTTACTTATAACAATAACAAGCCTTGTAAAGGCGGATATTTTACCGACACTGTCGAGACATTGCGAGCATGGCTTGGTCGTTTGCAGCCTTGGTCTTGGAGAGCGTATGACGCGTTCAAACTTGGGTCTGTACACACCGACGTTGCAAACGCCGGTTTATCTACAAACAAGACAGTTGACATCAAATCCTGTTTGACGTTTTTGTACTGCGTTTTGTTGATCGCCTGGACGATCTCAAACAATAATCTCAAGAGACGCACCATTAAGATATTGAAAGCGGTTATTGTTGTTCTAACAGAACTGAAAACATTGTGGTTAATTTCTCCATGCCGGTCGTATTGCTCCCACTGATAAAAGACGGGCTGCACGAAAGGGGTTTAAAAAGTTATTATATTTTAGTGAATTCTTCATGAATCTTCTGATTTTGTTGGGCGATGCTGCTAAAGCGAATAATTACGTTTTGGGTTAATGATTTGTGTGTATTCATTACAGACATGCGGCTTACCTGCGATGCAGTAGGCCTCTTATTGGCTGCAGCTTCCAACGGCGCGCTTCAAATATGAAATTTTCCAAAGCGATCAAAGCAACGCTCGGAACCGGGCTTCGGCCTGGCGTTTGACGCGTTGCCTAGCAACGAGTGACGTTGCGGCGTGGAGCCAAGCTCGCAACGCTCGTAAAGTTTTGGTGAGTATTCGCCTTAAGTCTTCTATATAGCCATACCGGCTGAGAAGACTATTGCAACGACTTTGTCCGTCTGTTTGTCGCTTTGTTCAACTTCGGAACGGTACAGATAGAGAGACCACGGCTTTTACCATTAGTTTCAGTGACCAAAATTTAGTTTAAAAACACGGAAAATTAAGATATTGTTGCTTCCTTACAGCTTACAGGCTTTCTTGGCGTAACTGGATGAAATGATAATATTAAACGGGACGGAAACCCAACGGGCTCAAAACTCAATACGGATGCAAACCTATTTACGTTGCCTTTTGTACTTATATGTCAGACTGCCTGAGCGGGGAATCGAACCCACAACCTTTGAAATCAAAGGCCGAGGTCCTGCCGCTGAGCCATACTGACACGGCTAAAAGGAAACGTCCATAGGCAGCATTTAACACGGACACATATACATGCAAACATATACTTTTCAAATCGCCACTGGAGGCACGTTTGATGACGGGCCACATACCAGTGAAGCTGAAAGGAACACACAAGAAGCGTGATATAATGGGTTGAACGGGACGGAAAGCCAATGGATTCGAAATTGGTTAACTGATTGGTTAATCATCCCTCCAGTGGAGATTGGAAAAGTGTCTGTTTACATGTACATGCGTGCGTGTTAAATGCTGCCTATGGACGTTTCCTTTTGGCCGTGTCAGTCTGGCTCAGCCTTTGATTTCAAAGGTCGTGGGTTTGATTCCCCGCTCAGGCAGTCTGACGTATAAGTCCAAAAGGCAACGTAAATAGGTTTGCATCCGTATTGAGTTAATGAAATAATAACATTTGATAATCGCATGTAAACCCTACGGATAACACGCAACCGTAAAAACGAAAGGATTTCGTTAACGACACACATTTAAAATAGCCTCGTCGCCATGCTGAATGGATGAATAGGCTTACTCTCGAATCAAGTTCTCCGTAATCTGCTACTTGCGAAATTAAAACGTCAGAGCAACGCTTGGAACTGGGCTTCGGCCTGACGCAAGACCAAAAACTAAAAATTCAAAATTAGACATAAAATCACGTTGCCACGGCCACGTCAAGTTGCTACGAGTCGCTGCTGGCGTCAGCAACAATACTATATTATGACGTCTCTCCATTGCGTCTCTACCGTCACTTTGCTCGCTATCACTGATCAATATCGGAGGCGCGTCGAACACTGTGTTACTGTGTGCTGGGAGGCGCACCGTGCTGCACTAATGAATAAGCTTATTGTCCAACACAATTCTCCGTTAGTTGCTACTTGCGAAGTTAAACCGGCAGGTAAAAATTAGCCCTAAATCTGACAATTACGCCTAAAATCCAAAATAGGCCTAAAAGCTAACACATTTTTAACCAGCAATTGTGATGGTTAGAGATTTTAGATTATATAATAGAGTAGTGACAATAGCGTCATATTATATAATTCTATGGTGGAGCCAGTGACTGGGTTATCTGCAAGGGGCACAGGAGGGAGAAAAGAAGGGCGTCTTACAGAAGCCAATAGTGTTAGAGCAGTTTTCTTAGGCATAAAACGCGTGATTTTTTTTTCAGTTTGTTGGCAGTTGCTTAAATCTTCAGCAAGTGTAATCTTTTCTTTCACAGCATAAGGGATTGGAGAAAACAACGTTTCTTACTATCTGCAAAATACTGACTTCTTCCGTAATTCATGCTAAAATCGCTTATTTTGGACCGAGTACGACAAGGTAATCGCCGCATCCGCTTGTCCAACTCTCGCACACACAAAAAGAAGAATTAAAATACGTCGCTTGCAGCTGTTACACTATGCAATAAAAAGACAAGAGTTTGAGATTTTACTGTAATGCCACTTCTTGGCACTAGATGTCGTTGTTTTCATTTTTTAAATATCTTTATTAAAGGGATATACCTCCCAGCGCCATTTTTCTCGATCCTCCACATTCTTTCCCTTGCTAAAAATCCGTTTTAAAATGTGGCGTCTAGGAGATTTTCTGTTGAATATTGGGGAACTTTATTTACGTTCTTCCAGAACGATATGATGCATTGCGCGCCTACAATGACCTTAAAGGTTCATCTGTGTGTGCGCAGTACTAATTTTAATGGTTTGCTATTAATTACAATGAGATCACAAATCTAAAAGACCAAGGCAGTAAAAATAAAAATTAATTATTCCAATAGACCGCCGTAGAAAGATTATAATATACTAGCCTAAAAAATATAGTGTGTGATTTTAAAATGCGAAAATCATTTCGGTTTGTAACGACTCAATCTTTAAGTTGATGGTTTTTCGCGTGCTATTCCCAAAGCTAACTGAGACAGCAGGTACGTTCGTCGCAGTGGAGAACGTCGCTACTGTCTCAATTGACCGTGGTGGTATTAAATGCGCGGATGGCGATCTGCACGTGGATGTGATAAGGCTGGCGGAATGTTATAAGGCAGGCCGGGTGTCCCTTTAAAAGAGCACGCAGCAAACAACTTTTGCGTATATGTGTGCACAGTATGAGAAAATAGACAGTCAACAAATGTTACATTATAAAGAAGGAAACGAAAGTGACTCATAAAATACGAACTAAGGTCAAACAAACAGGCTGAATTAAGAGAAAGAAATCTATTTGGAAAGTTTTAGAAAATAACTGGGGGCCAAAAAAACATTTATCATTGTCTACGCTACAATCAACGCGGATGACGCGTAGGCTATCGGCCGACACGTAGAAAACAGATTTAAAAAAAACCCTTCCAATTGCATCCTTTTTTTTGGGGGGGGGGGGTCAGGTATCTTTCCTGCCCATTTTATACATTTTTTAAAATTTCTGTCTTGTATTTATTGAAAAAAAAAGAATAAATTGTGATATTTTAATAACTCAATTTGATAATGAAGTGCAGTTGTAATTAAAGCTACAACTGCGTTAGTAACAAAAAGTTTAACCCAAAATGTTTGTCAAGCAAACAAACAACAACAAACCCCCTGAAAGCCACTAAACGAGACACTCTTCCTAAATGTTCTAAAACTGAATCGTTAAGCTCATGTTGTGGTTACGTTGTTAGAACAGTAAAATTCACTAAACTAACAATAATTTAGAAAACGAAAACGATCTCTTTTGATGCTTAAGGTAAGGTTTAACTGATCCGCAGTCAAAACAGCAAAGGAACACAGATAAACTTTCCTGTAAGATATCAGATACTGCACTGTTGTGATACCCTACAGTGATACCCTACAGGAAAGTTTGTTTGTGTTCCATTGCTGTTTTGACATCGGATCAGTTAAACCTTAGCTTAATCACCAAACGAGTTCGTTTTTGTTTTCTAATTCGTGCTGCTTTGGCGTGCCACACTACTTTAGACAAGCTTGTTTTAATGTTTTGTGTATTTATATTACGGTTTGCACAAACCAATATGGAAACAAACCTTTTAAGCTTTAGTGTACAATACAGTACGTCTTGCAGTTGGCGTTTGCTGATTAGCATTGTTGCGTAGTAACTATGTTTAAAACGATGTAAAACAATCAAACTGGTCGTTTAGAGCTCTGTAACCCCTGAACCATTTGATCAATTATAAAAGCCCTTATGGAAAGGGTACACCTACAGAGCAATTCCTTTAAAACGAGCTAAGAACCAGCTTTATAGTTTCTGTAGAAACTATATAAAGCACATTTTTTCGCAAATCCACAAATCTATTAAATTTATTGACTGCACATTGTTTCTTTTTTTTAGGCTTGATAGTGTTGTAGAAACGTGTCAAGCCATTCAAGCGAAAAAACAAAATCACGATTCCAGCTCAAATCCAAATCTCCGATATGCCAAATAGAAATTTAATAAAAGTTCGGACAAATGTTCACTAAGTCCAACATAGCATATATCCCAAATTTGAGGGGAAAATATTGAAAGACAGCAGAGAAATTAAGCATCGAAGTTCCGGCTTTTAACATGGGAGGTCGAGGTCAAACCTTACAGTAAAGGCTGAACGCCTTTACTAATACAGACGCATAAAACAAAAGCAGCAAATCGATTTCACAGTTTAAAAAAAAAACGGATGTTTTTTTAATGTTTCCGATTTTCTCCCCATGGCATTTTCTTCTGGCAATTATATCTAAAAGGCGAACAAAATTAATCACGGGGAAGGCAGTCGTGCCATAATGAAAATAAATGGAACTGGTTCCACAAAAATTCATTTGCGCTGAAACGAACGATCACGTTGTTTTTATTCCATGTTATGTATTTCGTTTCATTGAATCAGTGATTGCTTTTTGGTGATTGCTTGCTCCAG
>JAHWFP010114144.1:43736-61039 GCA_023313725.1 Lithobius niger
TTGGCCCCCCCCCCCCCCAGGCTGTTTCTTTAAATCCGCCGCCTGAATACGGGGTGGGGGAGGGAAAGAAGTGGGGAAGAAGGAGAAGAAAACATTTTCGCATTTATACATGATGGTCGTGCAAACTAAAATAAGTCTAAAGAACATGTACTTAAAAAATTTAGAAACCTATTTTCGTGCATGTAAAATGTTTGTGGTGTATATTTTAGTACATCTTACTCGTACATCTTATACTGGAATTTAAATTTTGTAACATACTTCCGAAGGTTAACACTGCAAACTATACTTGTTTTGGGTTTAAAAATTTCTTCACATATATGCCTAAAGTGCATATCGGATCCAGCCAGTTCGTCCAGGGTTTATACGTGAATATAATGTTATTATATCTAGGCTACAAGAAAGATATTTTACGACATTGACATTGTAAACTTTTTACGGCAAATTTACGTTAACTGCCCAAGTCAAAGCTTCCTATAAAATAACTCGTGAAATACCACACATTTCAATATTTTTTTTAAGTGGCTTTTTGGTCACGCAACTTTACGATTTTCTAACAAAATCCAAAAAAATCGATAAAATCCTGCAACCGTCGTCTTTTAGTGGAACGACAGGGCGCCTTTGTGCTTCTTGATGATGAATTCATATACGAAGTGGAATTCATGTAATCGTTTGATTTATGTGAAATGTGTTTTTTTTGCCACCTTCTCGTATTTTATGTGGCCGTAAATTAATTCAAGATCCGTTTGCGAACGGTGACACGGTTTATTTATAGTGTTCGCGCAAAGCTTAAGTGTTGGCAATAACGAAGTCTATTCCGAACTCGATAAAGGTTATAAATCAATTTCAGGATTTAAAATTGTTACTAGGCTGCCAATTGCGACGAAGTGCCTGCAAACCTTCGATATCGTCGTTGAACACCAATATAAAGTGATACTGCAGACTAACATGGCTTGTTGTGCTTTTGCAGAAAATTGTGAAAATGGAAAGCCTGCAGCACAGTGCTCATAAAATAAAAAATTTGAGACGTTTCGATGTTGGGTTCTGTATACTGGCAGTTTCTAAGCTGCCTTGGGTACATTTTAGTTGTTATTTTCAGTCTTCTGTACAGCCGTACCAGCTGAGAAGACTATTGCAACGACTTTGTCCGTCCGTCCGTCGCCTTTTTCAAGTTCGCAACGGTACCAGATAGAAACGACCAGGGTTTACAACACGTTAGATTCAGTGTCAAAAGTTAATTTAAAAACACGGCAAAATAAAACATCCTTACTTCCTTGTAGCTGATTGGCTGCCTCGACGTAACTGAATGAAATAATAATATTTGATCGTCGAATTGAAATCGTAAGAATAACACGCCGCCGTAAAAACAAAACGATTTTATAGCTTCGTTTAAAATAGTCTCGCCGCGTTGTTGCACGAATGAATTAGGCTTACCGGCGAACCAAATTCTTCATTAGGTCCATCTGCTACTTAACGAAATTAAAACTGCAGTGAAAAAAATAGGCCTAAAAAATGAAAATTAGGCCTAAAATCACGTTACCATGGTAACGTTAAGCAAAACAGCAAAACAATGGCGATCTCCGTGTCGTGTATTGGTGATGCAGTATTTAAAATGTTATATCGGACGTAAGTAACGTATTCTTACCGCAATTCTTGTGTTTAGTTATTGTGTAAGTGATCTAAAAGTCAAACATGCATGTCAAAATGGATGTAATTGCCCGTTAAGTGCCTTGCAATTTACAGGCGCCCAATTTTCACCATTAGATTTTATCTTCTGCAAACTTGAAACTTTCATTAATTATTTGGTTACGAGAATATACGTTCATATTTTCTGATGGCAATTAACCAATGGAAAGCTAGTAAACTTCCGCTACCAGCCAATCACATCTCATTAACACGGATAAAACGAGCACCGAGTATTTTATCAGATAAAACTGTCAGCTTTGTTCACCCATGTTGTTTTTACGATTGAATCGTCCGTTTTCAAGGTCTCTACCACATAACGAAAGTATGACAGAACTACATTTAGTAGGCCTAAACCAATGTCTAAACGTAAACGACGTACCTTATAGTCAAGTTACGAATGGTTTGGCTTCTTAGCAATGCGCGATTAATATTTGGTTACTATGGAGACATAACTATCGGCCAGCTTCAGCTTTCTGCCCTAGCGCGTTAGGGCGCGTTTTTGCAACAAGTTGCAGTGTAAATTTTCTCACTCACTAGCTTTTAATTGGTTAATACTAAATCTTCTGGCTGCTTCTCGCTTTTACCGGAGTGGCTTTCAAGTTGTCTGTACAGAGTAACCATGGTAACGACGCTGACGCAGATCCTCCCCTCGTGCCTCGCGACACGAATTACGATACATGCTGCATAAATAAATACAGATACAAACCTATTTTCGCTGCCTTTTGGACTTATATGTCAGACTGCCTGAGCGGGGAATCGAACCCACGACCTTTCAAACCAAAGGCCGAGATCCTACCGCTGAGCCAAACATAATGGCATGGCAAAAAAAGTCCTTGTAGTGGCGATTGGAAAGTGTATGTTTATATGTATATGTGCGTGTTAAATGCTTCCTATGGACGTTCACTTTAAAAAAAAAGGCCGTGTCAGTATGGCTCAGCTGTAGGACCTCTGCCTTTGGTTTCAAAGGTTGTGGGTTCGATTCCCCGCTCAGCCATTCTGACATACAAGTCCAAAAGGCAACGTAGATAGGTTTGCGTCTGTATTTATTTGACCCTCCTGTTTAATGCATGTGGCATGACAGCCTCGATTTACGACAACGATAAAACAATTTTTACTGCAATACGAAACTACGGAATGATTTCTGAATGCCGGCATTCGATGGTTTGTCTGCGATTCGATAACCCCGAAATGGACGCCATGTTGGATTTGAATTCTCGCTGTGAGCAGCTATTTATTCTACCGTCATCTGATCACTGCCAGAAGCTGTTCTCTGTGCGAGAATAGCAAATTTTGGAAATAGCGATAAATGACAATAATGTTAGTCTAGACTCTATAACAACGTGTATACTCATTTCAAATGCCACTCGCGCGTAGTTTAATTATCGATAAATGTTCTGAACCCTTCGTTACATTCCGAAGCTGATAAAAACACTCACGCAAGCGCTCGACATATTTATCGATAAAAAACTACGCCCTTGAGACATTTTTTACTGATAAAAACTTCCAAACATCCTGCTTTCTTTCCGTTATATTCACTATCTAAATAAATAGACATAAAGCAGCGAAAAAAAGTGTCTCAGTTCTCAGGCCTACCTGGTGACTTTTTTGAGCTAAATAAAAAAAAAAGTGACCCGCAAAAGTTACTAAGAGCAGTGAGCTTTCCACACATGTAATTCAGTTAGCATTAGGTTAAGTTGCAGTTTGAAATAGTTTCTAAATTTGCTACTACAATCTGAACGGAATGAAAACAATTAAAGCAATTAAACAATTAAATGGAAGCCTTGTCACTCTCTGATTTTTAGGACTCGTAGAAAGTGTACGAGAACCAAAGAAATTTTTGTGTGGCCTAGCACCCAAGTTTGCAATGGCAAACGGTCAGTAAATATTTGAAATGGCCATTTTATTGTACCTCTTTTGCAGTTTTAGGATAAAATAAAAAATAAAATAAAAAGCCTGGCTGTCCGGTGCTTTTGGTACCGAATTGGCCCGAGAACCAAAGAATTTTCTTTTCACGGCATAAATCATTGTATATAATATAAATGAAAATTAGAAATAAGCCATGGCGAAAATCATATACTAGAATAACATAGTGTAGTATGTCTTCTTTATGCAATTACGTTTACATGCAAGTGACGTGACTCGGATTCGAGCCGGTCAACCGTTCCATCTCCAGATCAGTGCCATACCGCCTTTACCAATACGTCCACTTGTCCACTGACGGCGTTGTAATGACCAGAAGATGAACTGGTGAAAAACGTCATCGATTCAAGTGCCAGGTATCCCGGATTCAACCCTGACTTACTGGCGATAGTACGTTTTTTTCCCTTCTAAATTGAGGTTTCTTAGGCAATGATTTGACAACGGTGGGGGACGTCGGACGAAAGTCTAATTGGAATATCGTCTAATGGAATAATTATATGTATAATATCTTCCTAAATGAAATATCTGGAAAATCATCTAAACGAAATATCGTGTAATGGAAAATCATCAAAACGGAATATCGTATAATGGGTAATCGCATAATGGATAAACGTCCAACTGGACAATAATATACCTGCGGTTTCCGATGTTATGTGTATAGCCGCAGCGTGCGCGGCAGCCGGAGCGAGGCAGGGACATTAGACGATTTTCCATTATACGAATTTCGTATTAGACGGGTTTCCATTATACTGTTATACTGCATGTGTACTTCCAATTATACGATTTTCTAGTTAGACGATTACCCCTCACCTCCGGTGGCCCAACATTGGCATGATAGAGTTACGTCTACTGACAGTTGTTTAGAAATCTGTGGGCTAACAGTGGCCAATCAGTACCTGCAAAGTTGGGTTACCAACAATGGCCCAAAATTGGGCCTCTACATTTGTTCGGCCTGTTGCCAGCAAGATAAAATAAGGTTGGGCGAACCATTGGGTGCAAACGATGGGCCAACGACTAATTGTTGGGACGTCAGTGTTTGGCCAATTGATGTGGTCTACTTGGGAAAATTTTACGTGTTTTTATTGTCGTTTCACTAATTTTAAGCGTATTATTTTAATGCATCCTGACGTTCTGGTATCCTCTCTCTATACGCGTTTGCGTTTTTGTGCATTTTTGTGCATTAGCTTTGAGAGATTGTGCAAAAACCCTGTCACACGAAGAACAAAAACAGAAGACATTAAAATATTTGCTTCGTTAACACAGTACTGACGTATTGTTGCAAACATAGTGAAAAACGCTAACATTTAGTTCACAGATAAAGGCAACTAGCTGTACCCCCGGCGTAACATACGCTGGTCTAGCCAGTTCCCGCATACCTGAGCGAAATACTGTAGTGGGCAGTATGGAATGAAAAGGATCCCGACTGCCCCCTGCCTCCTCCTCCGAACTCCCCTGCGGCCTACCCAGTTGTATGGTCTGATTCCCCCCCCCCCCCCGTAACCCCTTTCCCGTCCCGCACACCTCCCTCGAATTCCCGGGTTCCCCTATAGAGTGGTGTGATTATCCCCATTCCTGCTCAGTGCTCCCCCTCTATTTTAACCCATGCTAATTTGTTTTGTTATGGAAGTAAATGTCTTTTTTCAATGGAGGACCCTCAATTGCCCGTTTCTCTGTTTTGATACCAAGCGCAATAAACCCAACAACGGTCGTGCATGCAGAGATTGTTACTGAACCAACTTTGAAACTCTTCACGTCGGCTCTAAGAGCTAGCATTATTAAAGCAATATTTCGATTGTTACTGATTGCTACAGGCCACACCCGTTTGTTTCACATTGTCGGTCGCACGCCCTTTTTCATTAATGATGAATTTGCTTGCCTAACCTAAGCGTATTTATATGTATAGCTAGATGCCCAATATAGCTGCCAAAAAAAATTAAATTACGCGACGTTTCGGGGTTAAAGATGTGTCCCGTTTTCACGTCATACAGTTTTTTTTTTCTAGCTTGATCCTTTCGTTACCAGCACGTATGAGTTGGGGTTGAATGAAAGAGAGCCCAAACGCTAAATGCAAAACCTTCAACCCGAGCAATATTCCAAAGCACAACCCTCTAGTTCAAGCCATGTACTATGAATCAAGAGGGAGCACGATCGCATCTCGTCAGACGACCTACGTAGGTTACATTAAAAAAAAAACGTCTAGTCTGGGTATGTGGCTGAGAGTCACGGGTTTATAGTGTCCGCGGCCTATCTTGAGTTCTCCGCAGAACGAACACAGTAATCGATTGTACGTTTTTAGTAGCAGAGTGCCTTGTTGATATCCAAGATGGTTACAAAAACAATGGCAGCCATCGATTAAAGCCACCCCCTCCAGGAAGAAGTAGCCGCTCATAAAATACTTGCAGGACTCAAGATACACCGCACACATAATAAAGCTTCGCCACACTTTTTAAAAATACTGAAAAACATCAAAAGCTATTTTAACAATTGCACCCATAGGGCCTGAACCATTGCCTGTTGGCGTACATGGGATACCAAGAAACCGGCGACTTTTTATCATGGCTTCCACGACTTGAAATCGCTTGCTATTGCTGTAGCTTAACCAACTACCAAGTGTTCTTAACATTATTGTTGCAACGATTTTACCGATCGGTCTGATTTTGCTTATGAATAAAAGTTCCATGCAGATTATTGCCGTTATTTCGTGCTGATAACCAGGGGACCGATCCTCATTGATTATCTTGAACTGATAAACTCGTACCACCCTTCTATGAAAAAAAAAAAAAACGTAAATAATAGGATAGGACATACCCCCGAACGACATGAGCATCAGTATTCATTGAGCCGCATTAAAAAAAATTACAATAAATTGACAATTCACATCAATTCACCTACCGTTAGCCATTCCATCTTTATAAATCTTTATAAATTGTAGTCACTGGGTGATATTCCGCTGAGTACCGGGGACTATATTCACAATATCCCACGCATATTTAAGTTTACTTGCTGAGGCATTCGAATGTTACCCGTGAAGTGACATCATGATGGTAGCAGCATTCTGTGTGCCTGATATTGCGAGACCTTTCTGTTCAAAAAGAAACATGCCAACGCCCGCCCAAAGTGGGTGACATCGAGCACAACTCGGGAGCAAAGGATCATTTTTCTTTCCCAAGTCCGTGAAGCGAGACCAAAGCGCTGCACGAGGCGGTTGTGAAGCAGGCACACATCTCCTTTTAACCTTCCTATGTCATGCTTGTTTGGTGGATAAATGAAAGAAGACTGAACCGACACCAAAGGACGTCGCTCGTGACGCGAGGTGCTTGTATAGATTTTAAACACTAAGATTTTTAACATTTTTAAACATTAAAATTACTCTGTACCATAATAAATACGAAATTACTAGCCATATCGTTAGCTTTGCTCACTCCATTGGCGTCAATCCATGCTTCATATAATTTCTTTGATCCCCATAATACCACACATAATAATGGATGTACCGATTATTTCAACGGAGGCTAACTGCAATGGTAAAATGATTCATCGCAATTCTCAGACGCCTAATTTCATCTACATCATTGAAAACGTATGATTTTATTGTTGGTTTGGATATTTGTATAGCGGGAGCAAGGCGAGAAAAGCGTTGAAAATTTACTTTATGCATCTCGCTTTGCTTGTTCAATCCACGCACCTCCGTGCTTCAGAAACGCGAATGTCAACCTTTTAAAACCTACAGGTCTGTTCTTTCCGGGCGTCCAGACAGTTGAACTCAACCAATTTTAAGATCGGCGTGTAGTGTTGCTAACAGTAAGTTTGATGGACAATTCGTAATCCTTTTTGTTTTGTTTTGTTTGTTTGCAACCAAAAAAAAAACACTTTTTTGCAACGTTCTTCCTGATAAGTTTGCCAGAACAGTGAACAGTAAAAATAACAGTAACATTAAAAGGCAAAGCCTCATCGAACTTTGATGTAAGAACGGTTTTCAGAACAGTTTTTCGCGTATTAGAGTATCAGAAATTCAGTTTACAGTGATGAAAACAGGCCTATACATATATATGCCCGAAACAAAATTTAATTTAATTTAATTTTAATTTAACTTAATTATATCTTTCATTTGACGCTATTATCATTACTGTAGGTGCTTTCGCGTAGCTTTAGAGGAGGTGCTTAATGATGATAGATATTTGAGTCACACTAATGACGAAATTTATTCCACGATACAGTTCAGCACCGGTATGATTATTTTTTTTAACTAGGAAAACCATGTGAATCAGCAAACGTTGGACAATGTTTCGCACAAATTACGTTGCCCACTTGTTTCGACATCTAAAAGCTGGAACAATGACTGTAGTAACACGCAGTCTGGTGATAAACTTTATCTTTCGTTATCAGCGTTCAAACTTTACATCTACCCGTTCTTATCTCACTTTATTGCTTCTATATTTGTTTATCTAACCAAACATTATCTTCTTTCACTGTTTTTTTTTCCTTTTCTTTTTTGCGCTAGGAAACCCTCCGAGAACCTCTCATTATGCCAAAGACACGATGTTTGGAGGATGGAAACTCTACGTAGCTCCAACTGCAACTGGGATTAGCAATATTCGCCTATCAGTGACGTAAGCTATTTTACTGTGACTGCACTGACTTGGATTTTACGTCTGGTACAGTAACAGAAACATGCGGCGTTTCGACTGGCTTAAAAATGGCCCAACTTCTGGAAACATTTTGCTCTGGCTTACATACCTGGTGAGTTTTACGTGTTATGGACGTTTTAGCTGTAGAAAAACTTCATTGGGTTCACAGTTTCGTCTCTGTTTTTTGTTTAACGTTAAACGTTGTGACGTATCATAGAACTATGACGCGATTATGACGCGACGATCTACGTGATTAGTACATGTAACAGGGTGATTCTTCGTAACCCGAGTTGTATAGCTCAATTTTCGAAGGCGTCCCATGTTAACCCTTTCACAGGTGAATTATTCCTGGTGATTTTTATTTTTAAATATGATAGTTGGGTCGGGCGTTGGATTCGAATCGGCATTCTCTTGGTTTGGAGACGAGGACGCTAACCGCTGGGCTGCTGCAGCTCGCTTTGCTCGGAGTCTCCGGGGTCCCCTCACAAAGCTTGCAGCGCGCGTGGGGACTTTGGTTTTGGCCCGAATACTTTATGTCCTTGTTCGATTGCATCAGGAACGAAAGGGTTAACATTTTGTGAGTTCTTAGTATTAGCTGACCTCTAACAGACATTCTTAGCATTAACCAAGCCTTTCTTTCCTGTACAGATACAAAAGGATACTGTTTAACTACGGAACGGAATGCTTAACACCTAAAGTAAAGAGCATAAGTACGTTTTTCGTACTCGACGCGCGCGCTAGTTTTTTAATTTTTTATTTATTTGTTGAATAAATAAAAATATATCTACATAATAAGATCGTATAAATCAAGACTATTACTTTTAACCACTACTTTCAAGAGTTAAGTAAGAATCAACGGAACCGCGCGTCTGGTAGGAGCGAAGCATAATGGGGAAGCTTTTCAGGACGGCATGCTTCTCAAAAGGGCAGCTTCGAAACCGCCTTGAGCTTCATTTATTTCCTCGCGCGCTATTTTTTTCAATTTCTTATTTATTTGTTGAATAACTAAAATTATATCTACGTAATAAGATCGTATAAATCAAGACTATTAATTTTAACCACTACCTTTAAGAGTTAAGTAAGAATCAACGGCACGTCGCGTCTGGTAGGAGAGAAGCATAACGGGGAAGCTTTTCAGGGCGGCATGCTTCTCAAAAGGGCAGCTGCGAAA
Source organism: Lithobius niger (assembly GCA_023313725.1). Taxonomy (NCBI): domain Eukaryota; kingdom Metazoa; phylum Arthropoda; class Chilopoda; order Lithobiomorpha; family Lithobiidae; genus Lithobius; species Lithobius niger. The sequence goes on from JAHWFP010114144.1 coordinate 53,139, forward strand.
CCGCCTTGAGCCTCATTTATTTCCGTCAACATGAATATGGAAGAACGTAATAAAAGTTATTAGAAAATTACGGGGGGAGGGGGAAATCATATGTGGGGGTGGTGATTTGAGACATATTGCGGCTGATATTTCCTCAGACATGAACATGGAATAATACAACAGAAGTAAGGGGGATGGGGAGTATTAGCGAAGGGGTGAATGATTTGAGTCAGAGCTAGGATGCGCTGATTGAGTGAGCGAAGTGAACGAAAACCAGCGTTAATTAGCTAGTTGTGCGGAAAAATTTTAAGAACCTTAATTGGGTCGAATATGGACATACACGTGAGCTACCATACTAACCAGTGTTGCAAATCGTGCATTCAACACCACACGGGCTTCAGCTAGTCAAATAATAAAACGCAATGACGCGCTTATCATTATTGACGCGCGCACTCATGACAATCAATGTTGTTTTTTTTTTCTCGGCCTAAATGCCTTCTGAATCATCGGCAAAGTGCGTTTAGACAGTCGGCTTGTACAAGTTCATTCCTGCCAATTTCTCTTTACCTGCATGATCTTGATTGAATGGTTTCTTGTCAGTCAGCGTGTATACTAGTATAGCTAGTATTCTTGACATACTAGCTATGTTACAAAGTAAAGGCCGGAAATGCATAAAAACTAGACTTTTCGGATCATCTCAGAAGTATTATGAAGAGTAGCAAGTAAAAATAAATTACAAATAACACAATAAAGCCATGAGTCAGGTTGCAAGTAAAATGTCCATCTTAACAAGGCAGAACTTGCTAGGACGTGTGAAAAGAGGAGAGAACCGAAAAAAAAAAAATGAATTAAAACTGTAGAGCAGTGATATTTGCCGCCATTTTGGCACCAGTATGGGTTTTGGAGGGCATAACTGCAAGGAGCACTACATAAAAATGGAGGGAAAAACAAAGGAAGAGCGGATTTCTTAAGCTTAAAATAACGTTGTTTTCTCCAACAACAAAAATCGCGCGTTTTAGGTCTAAGAAATCACTCTTAACATCATCGGCTTCAGTATGACGCCCTTCTGTTTCTCTCTGCAGTGCCCCTTGCAGCTAACCCATTAAGGCTCCAACATAGAGTTATATACAATAATACTACGGCGTGTCACTGCTCTATAGACTCGGGGACTTAAAAGGGTTCTGTCCGTTTCTAACACGTCTTAGCAAGTTCTGCCTTGTGAAGGTGGACATTTTATTTGCAGCTTGACTCAGGACTTTCTTGTGTTGTTTGTAATTTGGTTTTACTTATTTATTTTTAACACTCCTGATAACGGCTCTACATGAGGATGAGCCGAAACACCGAGTTTTAATGTATATTTTTGTACTTTCCAGCGCTTACGTTGTAACAATCTACAAGAGCTTTACAAGTTTAAACTGCAACAAATGCTTTACTTGTTCACTTTAATCAATCAAATACGAGTCTTGTGTCTCCCCCCCCCCCTTCCATGAAAGATAAATGAGCCACTGTAACGAACAGATAGTATTGCAAGAGTAAAACAATGGATTTGCTTGTCTTAAATGGGATCTAAACCGACATTCTATCCCCAGATAAAGCTAATCACTTTTGGTACTAACACTGGAAAAAAAATTATTTATTTTAGTCTGTGGCTTAGTTGTTGGCCGGTCGGTGGGTCTCCTAATCAGTTCAGCTACCCAGGGCAGGATAGGTCGCCAGATCGATCCGAAATTTCGGGTCATCAGGTCTGAATCGAAATTCTGGGTCACTGGGTTTGGACCCGAATTTCCAGATCACTGGGTCTGTTCGGGTCACTGGGTCACATGGTCACCGAGTATAACCCGAAATTCCGGGTCTGGTGCTCAGACCTGGTGACCTGGTGACCCTGGCTAAAATTTGACCCGTGACCCGGTTAAGCCGGGGCATCGAATCTCTATGGTCAAGCCTTTATAGATATTAAGAAGCTGTGGTCGAGGGGTGCTCGTAAAATAATCCCATAGATGCAACATAATCTCTTCTAGCTTCTAGATTGTGACATGGATTTACAGCAAAGGATTGAAGGATTCAGAAATGAAAGGATTCACGGGGAGGATTCAGAAATGTGAGGATTCATGCGAAGGACTCAAGAAATGTGATGCGCAACTCGTTCGTCAGATTGGTTTTGTCCCTTTTACGCATATTGTGTACGTTTACCGTTGAAACGTAATTACAAATTCGCCCCCTCCCTTTCCCTCCTCACGTCAGCATCACGCTCCCCATTCCCTTGGTTAATCGCCGGGCCTCGAAAGAGCGCCAAGTTTTAAGTCTTTCAGTCACGGATTATTTTGGTGACTTTTTATATGATAGGTCGGTCTGTTGTTAAGATTCGATTCGGCATGCCTAACTGGGTTTGCAAACGAGGACGCTGACCATTGTGCTGTTAGGGGATTCACAGGGCCCTCTCACAAAGCCAGACTTTTTCGCCCGTCTACTATAGCTGTCCTTTTTGGGGGATGCCATGGAGGGGGCGTACTGGCCATACAGTAAAACGGGAGGTTTTCCCGTGTGGCCACTTCTCTGAGGGCCTGCTGGCGGCTTATTAAGAGGTTTTTTTGTGTGTGCTTTTCTACTCTCTTAGACACTTAACATTGTCCAAAACTAGATTCCTGCTTTGATTGCATGAAAGCTAACATACAGTCAGACAAAATTAATTTATAAAAGAGCACGTGCAAGTAGGACTAACATTTTCAAAAATGTTGCGTGTTGTCTGGATACTTTGGGCTATTTAAAAAGTTTAAAAGAGTCGTGCTAAAAAAAATTGTTTTATTGTCGTTGATAAAGAAAACCTGAAAGCTGCTCTGTTCCTCCTCCCCCCCCCCCCCCCCCCCCCCCCAAATGTCCCCCCCCCCCACAAAATGGTTGGTTTTATGAAAAACCATAAGAGAAGGGCCCACGTTAACCATTTCCAGGGCCTAATGGCCCTCCAGTATGCCCCCGATGCCGTGATCGAAGGAGTTACACTGGGCCATGAAAAACATTGTATATATATATATATAAATGCCTGAATTTAGCTGCACGAGAAAAATAAATCTAGGTCTCGAACAAGCGCCACACGTGCTTAGGAACACATGTTCATCCTGAATGCGCTGTAGGTTGACACCTAACCAAGCTCGGCGTCATCCTAGAATAAACCCAGAGGTTCTTCCAAAACGACCCACATGTGTACGAACCATGCATACGCTGCTGAAGACAGTTCGGTACTTTCAATCCGCAGAAACCTAACCGAACGTTCCAAAAGTGTCCGATGAGAGAAACGACGCCACGTTTCAACGCTACTGATGGCTCCCTCAAGAGTCACTCCATCCAGAATGAGTCGATAAACTGCGACTCGTGCATGCTCACAATTCCGTAAAATCCACCACCATTCGATGGTTCGACCCCACAATCCCTCAGTCGCGTTTTCAAGATGATGTCACTTAAGTTGAACGGACATGTTTTGAACAAAAGGTGACAAAAGTAAGTTTACATTTAGGAACATCTGCTACGCAATAAATATGTGCAAGCAAGGATTAAGGTAGTTCGTTGGGCTCTTAACTCTCATTTTGCCTTTGGATTTCTGTATTATAGCTCTATCGAGTGTGCTGTGTTTTGGCAGTACCAAACTGTGCGCAGCAGCGGACGCTTTTTTTTTTTTTTTGCACATGTGTGGTGTTTTGGAAGAAGCTGCCATATTGTGGAGTCAACAACACAGAAAGAAGCCATGTTTCAACAAGGAATAAGTATGAACACTTGCCTAATGCGTGGTTCGGTGATCGGCTATCAAAAATAATGAGCGCCGGGGCTTTGAATTAGCACCAGGTTTTGCAAGTCATAAAAATAATAAACACACTGCTTTTATTTTTTTTCGCAAACTTCAATACATCCCTAAGGGCACGTTTACGCAACCACTCGCTTTTGCATTCTCGCAGCTAGAAGCTAGAAATCACCTCAAATTCCAACATGGCGACGGTTTTATGTCTGCCACCTCGCAACGAAAATAGCAAATAACGTGAGTTCAGAAGTGTTTGGAGATTGTTTCGTTATGAGGAATTCTTTATATTATTGGCACGAATTCTAAGACTGCAAGTATTTACTCAAACGATGTCGGATTTAGCTAATCCATTTAGCGTTGTTACCATGGCAATGTCACCTTTGCCATCGCAATTGAGTTCTAGCTGCGAAAATGCAAAGGCAATGCGAGTCGCTGCATAAACGCGCCCTTACTAATCCTTGCACCTGGTTACACGGGAACAAATGCTTTACGTGGTGGCCAAGCTCTTCAAAAGAAGAAATATGATTGGGTTACCGTGAAAATCACTTCACAGTAAATTTTTTAATTAAGTCATCAAGGAGCTCCAATCAGTCCTGTTGCTCCAATTCCTGTACAAAATTTTGCTCATAATTCTCACTGCTATAATTTCGAGGTTCCTTTCAAGTGTTAGTAGGCTAAACAATGTAAAAATGTAAACCACAACAGCACTTAAACGGATGCAATTTTCTCAATTGTACATTTGCTTATTTCAATTTAAAAATCATAATTTTTTATCCGTGTACATTTTAACAAGTAAAGTGAAACTTTAATCACATAACCTTTTTTTTTTACGGGATACTTGACGTTTTTGTTTGTAATTTTTCTTTTAAACCAAGTCTCATATCGACCTTTTCCCATCGGAAACAGGTTCTTAACATATATGAAAAAAATATATATAAAAATATAGAAATACTGTAAGCAACAAAACTGGAGGTTTCATTCATCTTTTAAGATGGTTAACGCACTGATTTTGGTGATCTAAAACAAGTATGTCTGCTTAAAGGCTACTTTCTCGATTATTTTTGATTTAATTTGGTGACTGGCATGGAAAGAAGAAACAGACAAATATTTTGAAAATGCGCATGAAAGAGCATAAAAAATTCAAAACAATTCTTCGTCAAATTTGGAGCATCTTTTAACCATTTAAAACTTGTTTGTTTTTTCTCTCGTTCATTATTTATGTTGACTTGAGAAGGAGAACTACCTCTGGCATGTAAGAAGAAGCTGTCCTTGATGTAATCTATATAATGTGTCACTTAAAGGCAGATTGTCACCAACAGAAACTCTTTATAATATACCGTAGCACCATCTAGCAGCAGTGATAGCGATAACCTTTACATCTTGCTCCCAGGTGCACCAAATTTTCACTCAGTAATTAAGGAGGCATCTGGCTTGTTTGTTTCGTTAAGAGAAGTGACGTTGTGCATTCGTTCGCTTAATGCAAGCAATGCTAGATGAGTAGTGGTAAAATACGATATTGGGTCACAAACATACATACTTACGCTTATTATGACGTCACGTCCGGTTGTTATGATGTCACTTCCGGTTATGTCGTCACTAACGTACGTTCCGAATGTACGTTAGTGACGCCAAAACAACCGGAAGTGACGCCATAATAAACGGAAGTGACGCATAACCGGAAGTGACGTCACTTCCGGGTATGTATGTTTGTGACTCAATATTGTATTTTATCGCTACTTACATGTTGCCTGCAGACTTTCATTCGGTGACGCCCTGCCTTTAACTTCTTTTCTTTTCCGCACAGGAGATAATTAATTAACTTTTAAAACTGCATTTTAGGTGGCAATACAGTTTACGTCCACGCTGGGTCAGGATCTTACTACTCCCGCTACGATTCCATACTGTAGAACTATTCTGAATAAGCAACCATACTACTGTCCATTGGAAAACTATTACTCCTTCACTTGCATGGTGTGTTACTGGTATTTGCCACAAGACTTGTTCGTTCCTGGCGGGTACAGACAATACTATTTGTGGCCTGATCAAAAGTGCAATTACGGCATGAGGTATAGAAATGGAACTTGGGTTTCGGCGAACGACATCGATTACACGGACGGCAGCAGTGCCATCTATCAGACTCTAACGGAACGAGGCAAGTGGTTCTGGGAAGAATGCTGTGGGGCTGCGAAGGAATGCTGCACCCACATGCTGAACACGCCAACAAAAGCGCACGAAGGTAAGCAGATAAGTAAAGGTGGGTTTGCAGGATAACATGATTATTATTTCGTAAAATTGGCAGCTAGAAACGATAGAATGGCGTATTTATTTCATAACTGCAGGCTTTCAGAGATGAGCTGAATTGCTTCAAAAAAGGGTTTAACGAGCGTTAACCACTCCTGGTCATCTGCCCAAAGCCCTAAGGCCCTATGTCTGCAACAGCCAGATTCCCAGGCTGTCACCCACCCAAGTATCAATCCAGCCCAATGCTGCTTAACTTCCGGGGGCTGAATTGCTTCGAAGTGGACAGCAACAATCACTGCATGCACGCGCAGCAACAATCAATGCATGTGCGCGTGTTCACACCTTCGTAAATGAAAAAAAAATTACTTACTGCCACGAAGCATTGTGTATGGTGATGGCATAAAAAAGGTACACGGATTACAAATAATAACGTCACTTGTGCCGTACAAAAAAGGGTTGTATGATTGAAGTTTCACTTTATTTTTAAAAATTGTACACGGATAAAATTAATGATTTTTTATTGAAATAAGCAAGTGTAAAATTGAGAAAATTGCATCTGTTTAAGTGCTGTTGTGCTTTACGTATCATATATGTGAAAACGCAAAGCATAACAGCATTTAAACAGATGCAATTTTATCAATTGTACGTTTGCCCATTTCAATTAAAAATCATTAATTTTTATCCGTACCCATTTTAACGAGTAAAGTGAAACTTCAATCATATAACCCTATTTTTTTACGGCACAATTGACGTTTTTGTTTGTAATTTCATATAAGTATAAAGTAACAATTCTATGCTTTCAAATGAAATGGCCCTGCGTTATATCTAGACACAAAATCGTAATTAAGCTTAAAAAGCATTTGAAGAATGTTGCAAAGTAAAATCCTGAAATTGCACACATATACAAATTAAAATATGTGTCGGAAAAAATATTAAAAAAATTTCAAGTTGACAAATTCCGACCCCAGGACAGCCTCAGCAAACCCATATAAATACTGGATTCAGCTCATAACTGATACTTCGTTTGGTGCTAGCTACAGGCACACGTCGAAGTCCCTTTTGCTGTAAAACTTAAAAATTTTTTTTACGGTTCTGTCCTTTTTTAACACGTCCTAGCAAGTTCTGCCTTGTGAAGATAGACATTTTACTTGCAACTTGACTCTTAGCTTTCTTGTGATTTTTTTTTTTTTTTTGAGTGGGGGGGGATTTGTTTTCACTGGCTTTTTTTGATAATGGCTCCGAGGTGAGCCAAAACATCGAGCTTTAATGTGTATATGTGTGCACTATCAGACTTTTACTTTGCAACAGATCTAGAAACACGCTAGTGTGCCGCTGCCAAGTAGATGAGATTTGACTGTTGTCAGAGCTTAATTTTGTTAGAGCTTAATTTTTGTCGGATGGCGGCTCACTAGCAGACTACATGTCTTTTAACTGTAACAAACGTATACCTGATTTCAGCATACTGTTGTAAATTCCCCATGCGGTAAAAATAGTTGCAAATCGTTGGAATCAGGTGTTTTGCTTCCAGTAACGAAGAAAACCTCAACATTATAAAGTGTGGGAACGTGTCCTTTATGGGAAAAAAGTGCCCTCAATAATGTTGATTTGTGTTTCTGGCTACTAGCTACTATCTAGCTACGGCTCCCATGTTAATTCTCATAGGGTGATGAAGACCCGTCTACAGCTCGTTAGGGAAAGTTGTCAAAGCTAAAGTTTGTTCACAGATAAACAGTAGTATGGGGGAAATGCTTTTGTATAAAATGTGGGTTGCAGCTAGAAGCACGTGGCCCTGAAGTGACGCGTAAGTGCAGATATATTGTTGTAACCTTGTTAAAATTTGTATTGTCATCCAACAGTAGATTATAACACGCTTAAGTGTTATACGCTTGTCGTT
>JAHWFP010114146.1:0-14079 GCA_023313725.1 Lithobius niger
GTCAGGGCAACTTAATAACGACTTATGACATTTCCACTTAAAAAAAAAAATAATAGTTAATGCGCTATCGTCCAACAACAATCAACAAAAATTAATCAACAAAATCCTGTTAACCTTAAATACAATCTATATATATAATTACACAAAATCCGCAAGGCAGCCAGCAGCAGCAGCAAGCAGGACATACGATGCCATCTACCGACGGAACAGCAAATTATAAGAGTAGCAGCCAAGGCCCGCTGAGATAGTAGCTGCGCCCAGAACGCAACGTCCAGCAGCACGAACATACGATGCCATCTACCGACCGAACGGCAATTTAATGAGGGGGGGGGGCGAACCGGGGGGGGGGGGGGAGGGAAGGGGAGCGAGACGACGCGGAATGAGCGAGCGAAGCGAGCGACTCCGCTAGTCTATTTACTAATGCAGCGGCTCGCTTAAAGGTTGAATAGGTTTTAGAAGGGTTTGGGAATGAAGAAATCCGCTATATTTATAAGATGGGGGAGGGGATGTTGTGGGAGGTAAACAAACATTAGTTTAGGAGTCCGTTCTTTTATTAAGGCTATTAAGTGGTCAACAGCAAATTCAGAATCATATGAGCTTGAGCACAGTTAATCCATTAATAAAATAAACGACAGGCCACCATAGTGGCAAGTTAATCTGTGGTGATCTTCATTAAACTAGTCCAGCCCGTCGCAACCTGGTCTAAAACCAAACTGATCATCCACTAATAAGTTACGCTGTTCAACAAACGCTGTCCTATTGTAGTTCAGACAATCCGTTCTACAAGTCGTGATTTATGATAGATTATTACACTCTTCAAAATGTCGTTTTTTGGTGCTAGATCAGACTTGATACACTGCACTTTTAAACATGATATACTAGTGAAAAGCCCGAATAGTTCGCGAGCAGACGCAAGTCTCTTCGTTCGCCCGCTACTCTAGCCCCCCCCCCCCCTCTCAAAATTCTCCTTTCCAAAATCTTCTTGCCTTGCACTCATGAAATTAATGTCTGCCTAAATAGCACTCGTAAGTTTATAGGGGCCAAAACACTCAGGTTAAAAGACATCATCGATTACTCCGGAGCTCTTGTGATAGCATATGATAATTTGTTTCTTTTTTAGTGGATAACCATACCGCTCCATTCCATTTTCGGGCAGTCCTGTCTACTGTTGTTGCTTTCAACGTTGTTGTGCTTGTGCTTATGCTGCTGTTGATGCTTCTATTTCTTCTCCTAGTTTAAGGGCGCGTTTATGCAGCGACTCGCCTTTGCATTCTCGCAGCTAGAACTCAATCGCGATGGCAAAGGTGACATTGCCATGGTAACAACGCTAAATGGATTAGCTAAATCCGACATCGTTCGAGTAAATACTTGCAGTCTTATAATCCGTGCCAATAATATAAAGAATTCCTCATGACGAAAAATTTTGCCAAACGATTCTGAACTCACGTTATTTGCTGTTTTCGTTGCGAGGCGGCAGACATAAAACCGCCGCCATGTTGGAATTTGAGGTAATTTCTAGCTTCTAGCTTCGAGAATTGTGGTTGCATAAACGTGCCCTAAGCCCTTAAACAACTTTTAAGCCTTTTAGCAAATTTTCCAACTTCTTTTTACCATCTTATGGTAGGAACACAAGCTCTTGTGGCATGGTATATGATCAGCATTTTGAAATTATTGAGCTATACGTATTCCTGTGTTTAGTGAATGCTTCTGCTGGAAATGCAGCGTTAATTGAGCGTTTGATGCGACAAATGCTGCAAATAAAGGAAGAAGTTTAGGTCGTAACCATAAAACTTTGGCGTTATTTTATACCGGGCAAAGTGGGGTCTTGGTCTCATACCAAAAAGATGAAGAATTTAAAATTGCTGAATTTGTTCTTGTCGCAGTCTCGCGGCAAACTTTAAGATGACGGATTACGAACAAAACATAATTGCACACGCACGTGCGTCCATTAGAGTTGGGTCGAGTGTGGCGTCTCGAGTGTGTCGTTTTAAAGGAAAAATGGTTTTAAATTTTATTATACGCGTTTCTTTAAACGGGAAATGCTGGGGTATTCTCAAGGATTAGGGATAGGCGTAAATGGTTTTCCAAAAACTGAAAGTCTAAGGACTGACGGCCACACCCAGATGCGCCATTAAGCCTCAATTCCCCCCCCCCCCCACACCCAGAACGCTATTGTAATATATTGGTATACATTTTTTTATTATACTATACTAAAGAATTTTTGTTCCATAAGTTTGAGGCGACGTATCCCCTAGAGGGAATTAGTTGAAAAATGGCAACGTTATTTAATGGTACTCTATAGAAACAAAACTTTTAAGTAGAAAGTATAGGATCAACATATGTGGGTATATTCCTGTGGTAAAATGGGACGATGGCTGAACGTCTGAGTGTTGTGGCTGAAGATGAACAGGTAGATACGCACATACGTTCGCATACGATCAGGTATTTATCAAGTTAGAGATGGAAGTTATACTATCTCGCCTGCCAACATGGGAATGGCTGACCATTGGCATGCATAACACCAATGGTTTAACGAATTAAATGACCTAACTTACATTGGGCCGAAGCTAATGGAGAACATTCTAATTACGGGAGCCAAAATAGTTGGTATTTAATTGCGATCATCTAACCGGGAGTGATGCTAGAAGCTAGCCATGGACGATCTGTTCCGCTAAGTAATAGTTGCCATAGAAATACATGAAATTACCTGTTAGGAATATAATTAACAAATATTGTCGAGGTCAGGGTGGGAGCACGGGAGGTGGGGTGGCGGTGGAAGGATTGAGGCTTTGTAGCGCGTCGACCGCTCGGTTAAGCTCCAATCGCAGTCACAGTGCAGTGGTCCGTATTACCGACTGCGGTATACATTACAGAGATGTTAAAAAAACAAACCCTAACCTAACCCCCCCCCCCCCCCCCCCCCCCCGGGGGGGGGCCCCCCACTCCAACATCATAGGCCAACTATACTCTACGCAATGACACGCTATCGAGGTCATTCACTAAACTTGTTAATCGGGTATGCTTCGATTGTTGCAAACACTTCGTCGTATATGTAGGGTTGTTGCAATTTGAAACAGTTTGCAAAACGATGTAGTTATGGCTCCGTCTATTAGTTAAGAGAAATTACACAACTGTTCTTTATGGAATTTTCTTCGTAGATTTTAATTTTTAGGTGTTAGTGACTTGTCCTTCCAGTGTCCAACACCGAGTAAAATTTGTATTTATTTATTCATTTATATGTTGCATTATTATTGTGTAATTACGAAGTTACATAATGTTCAGTATTTTTGTCTTATGAAAAAGATCTGTGGTGGAGTTGAAATTTTTTCGTGCTAAAGCCAACTTTTTTAGCTACGATTTTTTGCTTTTATGTCGGAGTTCAAAAACTTAACAAAAATTGCAGCATTGTCTATGTCTTTTTCTTTCGTTTTGTTTGCTGTAAGCTTGATATTTGAATTTTTTTCATTGGTGTAATTATTTTGAAACAATTACTTTTGGTGCACAAGATCAAACACAAAACATTAAAACACTTTCAAGACCATTATTTAAAAAAAAAAAAAAACAGTATAATTTTTCAAGGACACTTCCAAAACTAATTCAATTTTGAAGGTCCTTTATTAATCAACAAACTAGGCGCCATTATCTCACTAAACAGAAAAAGCTTGTTCGTGTGTTATTCATGTGCGTGATGGTAAGAAAAGTGGAAAAAAAGCAAATAGAAAAAAAAAACACGGAAAAAGACAAAGGGTGAAAAAAAGCTGCTGGAAAAAAGCACAAAGAAAAAAAATTGTTTCTTTTTTTTTTGTGGTGTTGTGATATATTAGGTTACGTCAGTTACCTTGGCTCGAATTTCACCAGGCAGGATAAGTTTTATTCCCTCGACGTTTTATTCATCAGTGCTTTCCCACGTCTTTTCGTCATGGAGTCGTTATAAGAACCTAATAAACAAACATGCAGCCTGTCTTTATCTGAATAGTTAGACTAAAAAATAAATAAATGGATAAGTAAATAAATTATAAGGTAGTAAGCTGTTTGCAACAAATACAAAAAATGTTAAAGCACGAATTTTAAAGATTTACTGGCCGAGCAAGCGAAGAGAGCGATGTCGAATACTCTAGTGAAATTGGATACTGTGCGTTTGTCTGTTTGGGACAGCATTTAAAACCAAACTGCAATTCTGTCTTTATCTTGCACAAAGCTAGGGCATTATTGCCTAAAAAATATTAAATTCAAGGCCTTCAAGCACCTCGTTCGAAGTTTACTACTTGTATTTTTGTGGTGTGGGTTTAGTCGAAAATCAAAGTTTCCTTTCCATTACTTCGAGAGGCAAAAGCCGTCCATGTTACCTTCCTCAGAGTTGCATTTAATTTCCATTATTTTTAAATAATGCGGTAGCTCTTAAACATTCGCGGAGCTAAAGCCACGACTTCGTGTTGTGTCTTCTTTCGAGCTGGTGACGTCATGATGTTTACAATATGACGCAACAGCGCTTGTATCCATCTGCATTTGCGTTGACCAGTGAGTAATTGCACGAACTTTCCTTCAAGTAGTTGCAATTGCTCCTAATAAGGCGTCGGCTCAACCCTTCTAATCATGTAACCTATTTCACCAAACTGGTTTTCAATCAGCTGTCTTGTTGCTCACGACCCAAGAGTGGAATTTCACTAGCATTTCGAATGAACGTGGCAAAAATAAAATAAAAAAATCGTGATATGGAAGAAAATAATAATAATAATAATAATAAATACCTCGGTAAAGGAAGTAAAGTCTGGAACTGATTAGAGAGAAACGTGTTACGTCATAAGACGAGAAGAGACAGCGTGAAGCAAAAATTCAAACACAAAAATACAAAATACCGTCTGCTTGGTAATTTGATTAGACGTAAGTAAATTCAGATGCAAACCTACCTCCGTTATATTTTGGATTCAAAGGTCCCTCTTTAACGAATGACAGGTTGCGCATCTCACGCCGTCTACCATTATTTAGTTCTGTGTAGCACTTGATTGCAACAAGCGAAGGAATGCGTGAAGAAAGTTATTTTACACAACAAACTAGCCACGTGCTCCTTAATTATTGAATGTAAAGTTGGTGCGTCCCCGTGCACCAGGGGGCGAGCCGTCAAGGTTAACGATGTCACTGTCACTCGATGGCGCCCATCTAGCGGTTCAAAATCTTCGTTTCAAAACGGTCGACATATAGAAAAAAGCGCCCGTGATGTCGTTAGGCTTAACTCTACCGTTTGCTTCCTGGCGCACGTGGGCCCACCAACTTTACACTCAATAATGAAGGAGGCTCGTGGCTTGTTCGTTGTTTAAAAAGAAATTTATTTATGTGTTCCCTCGCCTATTGAAAGTAAGGGCTAGACTGAACTAGATAGCGGCAAATGGCTACACATGTTGCAGCCTGTCATTTGGTGGTGGCAATCCCCCTTTAAATGCCAGACAATACCTGAGTGGGTACTGAATCCTCGAACATTAAGAACAAGGCTCTACCGCTAAACCATATTGACACGGCCAAAAGGAAACTGCCAAAGGCAGCATTTAACACACACACAAATACGTATAATCAAACATTTTCCAATCGCCCTGGTGGGAATCTTGTTGCTGCGTACCTTAGACCAAGTGAAACACACGAAAGTGACAACGAAAGTAAAACAAATCTTACACCAGTGAAGCGAAAGCGAAAGCGAAAACGAAAGTGAAACACACAATAAAACGTGACATCAGGAATAAACAGGACGAATAGCCAAATCGGCTGGATCAGTGGTAAATTGATGCAGATGGAAACCTATTTCCGTGGCCTTTTGAACTTAAATGCCATACTGCCAGAGGGGGGAATTGAACCCTCGACTTTTGAGCCCAACGGACTATAGCCTGGTCTCAAGGTCGAGGAAGGTTTGCATTTGTATTTATTAAGCACTTATCGGGGCGATATGCCTTTCTGCCTGTTTATTCCAAACAGACAAACACACAAACAGATAACACAATTTCAAATTTCACTGGAGTATTCGACCTCGCTCGTTTCACTTGCTCGGCCGCTAAATATTTAAAATTCGTCCTTTAACATTAGTAGTTGTCGCAAACAACTTACTAAGGCACTACCGTTCTGTGTAATTTATTTATTTGCTTATTTATTTATTTTTTAATCATAACTTTCAGCGCATTCTGAGTTCTTCTTTTAGCCGGTATATTTGAACGAAATAAATAAATTGAGATGAAGTTGTCAAGTTACTGGTATGAGTTACTGCTTGACCACTAGTCTTGAGGAATCCGCAAATACATCTTTGCCTTAGGACTTCCGTTTTGTGTGCCCTTCGTATCTTCAGCCAGCGAGACAAACAACTTTGTTAAAAACGAGGGAGATAAAGAATGTTCATAACATGACGGATTTATCTCAATCTAAAACCGCTATCAATGATTTACAGGGAAAAGGTCGGTGTTGTTTTAACAAAATCAGGCTTTAAAAAAAAGTAATTCTAAGACGGCATTGTTTGGTGTTCACTGTGAAGTACCGAAACAGCTAACAGCAATTATTTCTGCGGATGTGGAAAGGAGGAAAAAAACGGGAGATCTCGATTAAGAAAATTCCATACGTGTTTGTAAGATAACGTTCTTATATGAAAAGCCACTCGAGTCCGACCTCGTATAACGAAGAACGCATTCATTGCGTGTCTGTCTCCCTGTCTGGATGACGAAAACAGTACTTTAATTTGGCGAAATGGAAAAACGAAACCGTACCCTTACAAAAGACATGAAATTACGGATTAAATTAAAAAGTAGAAGGAATTTTGTTTGGTTGAGAAGAAGACTGGGGAGGATTTTAATTATTTCATTTCCTAAGCCCCCTTATTGTATTGTTCACGGTGAAACCCTATTTAATTATTTTACGAATTAAAAACAGAACTAAAAAAAAATATTAAAAAATATTATTCCAAGACTGTCATATTGCTTGTGAACAACTAGGCCATTAAAAGAATGTTTAAAGGAGTCTTTTCTTGATATTTCACCATCACCCCGAGGTTTAGGGAACGTTTATGCAACCACTCGCTTTTGCATTATCGCAGCTAGAAGCTATCAATTAAAATTCCAACATGGCGGCGGCTTTATGTCTGCCGCCTCGCAACGAAAACAGCAAATAACGTGAGTTCAGAAGCGTTTGGGAAAATTGTTTCGTCATGAGGAATTCTTTATATTATTAGCACGTATTATAAGACTGCAAGTATTTACTCAAGCGATGTCGGATTTAGCTAATCCATTTAGCGTTGTTACCATGGCAATGTCACCTTTGCCATCGCGATTGAGTTCTAGCTGCGAGAATGCAAAGGCGAGTCGTTGCTAAACGCGCCCTTACATCCCTGTTTGCAATGCTTGGTCCTCGCTTTGTATATACCACCGTTTGCACAAGGCCGTATGAGAGAGAAGCAGCAGGTTTCAACTACTGGCTTCAAGCCAGTTGATTTATCCTTGCCAAAATCTTATTTGACCAAAGCAGCGGTAAGAGGCTTTAACTTCCTGGCACGCTCGAGAATTGCCAGAGAGTCGGGAGGCAAGGAACGTAATTTCTGCTTCAGTCGGCCTTGCTTCGAGTATTGTATAAAATTCGATAGGCAACCGATTTCGATTGTCTTTTCAAATTAGGGTTGCCCCACTCCCAAATTCATGCATTGTGACATTTGACATTGCTGCACAGTGGCATAACTACGCTTTTGTACTGAGGGGGCAACACTAGCCATTTAGCCAAATGGTGTGGAGGGAGAAACTAGGGGGCCTGGAGGAGCACTTGTGAGCTTCCCCAGCGGGCCCCGGAGGCTGACCCCTTTTTGCTATTTTCCGGCATTTTCTGGCCATGCAAAGAGCCGTAGCAAATCATGGTAACAACGCTACCTGGATTAGCTTAATCAGACAACATGTGAGTAAATGCTTGCAGTCTTATAATCCGTGACAATAAGATAAAGAATTCCTCCTGACTAAACGGTTTTCCCCAGTCACTTCTGAACTCGCATATTGACTGTTTCGTTGCGAGTCGGCAGAGCTAAAACCGCCTCCCTACTGGAATTTCTGATGATTTCTAGCTTCTAGCTGCGAGAGGTGAGTCGGGATGTAAATGCCCCCTTACGCAGAAGCGCAAGAAACAGTCCGAGATTTAACACCAACCTTAAACGCGTCTGACGTCACTGTTCCCATTTCACGCCATTTTACTGATTCTCCCTTTTCACTGGCTGTTGATTTTGCTGATGAATCGGCACAAAATTGGACTAACAAACGAACGAATACTCATCATCAAACTCCAATTGTTTAAATTATTTTAAAGCGCATTAAGCTACCAGTCCAATCGACAATGCAACTGAAAATCGCAACGTTTGTTACCAGACGGAGAGCGGCATCACAAGCGATCATCTTAGCACACCATCGTTTTGGTTTTGAAGTAATGACGTCACCAATTCTCATCTCGGGTAATCTCGTAAAAATGTGTTGTTTTGGTTTAATAATGTGTATTTTAACGTTCAGTAAAGATTGTGCGATCAGATATTTCATAATTATTCATAAATTTTTTGTTCAAAAAACTACTGCTAGTTGTAACAAACCTTTTTATTGGCTTTGAAAAACCAAGCGTCGTCTGCTTCAAAGATTGGTTTGGAAGCAAAGACGTCACCAACTGAGTCGCGCTCGTCTGTACTTTATTACGGGAATTAACTGTGCTACAGCTTAGACCCGTTCAACTGAGTGAACCGACTTGATAGAACGGTCGAAGGTTCCTGGTATAACCATTTTAGCAAACGTATAATTTATTGGAAATAATTACCAATTTCCAAAAGGAATTTGGCAAAGCATAAACATATCAAGATATATTAACAAAATAACAAAGGCTGTAAAAATAGCAAGTACATGATCGAAGCTACAACTATAACCAGGCAAACATGCAACGAGCAATTCTTTAAAAATAAAAAAAAATAATTAAAACTAGTATAACATAAATAGTATAAATACTCACTACTGTCTACACAAATTATCTGCACATGCCTGTCCATCAAACTCATAGATGGAATCACAAGTAGGCATCCAATTTAGTTAAATCTTAAAAGACAAGAGTGAGGGAGCTGTGACAATGTTTTCTGGTAATGAGTTCCAAAGTTGCAGAAGTCTATGGGCGAAGGAATTTCTGACAGCATTATAATGGGGATTAGTAACTTTGAGTTTCAGTGAAAAGCCTCGTGTAAGCATATTTGCCTGCACTACTTCAAAACAAAAAAAGTTAGGGTAGGTAAAATACATTCTTACTTCGCCGAGTCCTTGGTATCGATACAACGAAGATGTATGTTTTGTATTGAACGCCCCTACCAAAGAGGCATAACTCTTTTAACTTAACCTACTTATCAAACTGTGGAGTAGCAGATGTTGTTTTTGGCCCTCTAAATGGATCGAACTGACATTAATTGGCTAATCAGGGCGCTCCCCATACGCCACCCGACCTCCAAGCTTATTTACGTATTCATACGCGCTTTGCACTTTACTTCCTTCATTAACGATATAGAAAGCAACAAGTTTCCGACTTTCTTTTATTTTTTGTTTACTTTTTTTTTTATCACCATAGCAACAACAACAACAACAAAAAATATATAAACGAACAAAAACATATTATCTCCTCCGACTTCCTTGATGCCACCTGAGATAAGGAAAAGTGACAGCCTGGAATTCTAATTCAAAGTGAAACCGAAGCTTTAACAAAGTTAGACCTAAAGTTAGACTGTCGGTAGTATCCTACAAAAAGAACTTGTTCCTCGTGAGACTTCCTAACTAATCATTGAACAGAGATTCGAGGAAAAACAATTGACGACCTATTTAAAACAAAATTGGTTTGAAGTAACTCAGTTTTTGGTTGGAAACACGTGACGATATTGGGAGGAAGACTGACGTTTGCCTTATGTCTTGGGGTGGGGTGGTGGGGGGGGGGAGAAACCATAAGAATTAAAATTAAAATGTGACATCCAAATTTTTGATGATCCCCAGTACATCTCAAGACCCTAAAAAAAAGACCCCTCCTCCTCCACCCAAGGTTCAGAAATGTTCTTACCTCCTCCCACACCCCCCAAGAAGAAACAAAACTTTTGTATCCTTTCAGCTCAAGTATAGATGACTTCCTCTGGACTAAAAAAATAGCACACATCGACAGGTTCCAAATTGTGTGGAAAATGAACCATGACTTAAGTAAGCTCTTGAAAACATGCAAAGAAGTGCAGGACCGTAGCTATCCCCTTTGGCGCCCAAGAGTATTGGCTTTAAGTAAGCAACGATGTTATAATTTGCCGTGTTTTAAAACTAATTTTTAGATGTTGGATCTGCTGGTGAAAACCGTTTGTTTACGGTATCGTTCCGGAGATGAAAAAGGCGACGGACGGACGGACAAATTCGTTTCTATAGTCTTCCCGGCCGTTTCGGTTGTACAGAAGACTAAAGTCTTGTCATAATCGAATTTTTCCGAACTGGTGTAAACAGTAAATAAACAAGGACATTTCAACACTGCCAGTCAGTGCGTGCCTTCTAGCTGATGTGCGTGTTACGGGAGCTGTGATTGTACGGGAAATGGCTCCATACATCACCTGTAGGGGCGAAAATAGGTATGCGGTGATGACAAGTATTGCGCTATCAGGTTCTAAACGAAGCCCTATAGGCCGTTAAAGGAGTGTAATGATGCACTCTGTGCCGCTATAAACCCATCGTAGATTAGCAAAGTTATGGTAATGTTTAAAACGAAAGGGTAAATTGGCAGAAAGACATTTTGCATAATTATATGTTATTTTTTAATCCTTGCAATTATAGTAGTTAAAATAAAACAATTATCGTATACAGCCTCTCGCTTTGTAGCATCGGAGTTTCCGTGGTAGAGTGCGCTCTTGCTCCGCGGGCGGCCCGGGTTCGAGATCTGGCCTATGCATCTAAATATGCTGCAAGGTAAAATATCAATTAATTCGTGGTCGAGGGTAAACAAGATTAAAAAGTGCCTCCCATCGATAGGTGGAAAAATAGCCACAAAGACATCAAAATGAACTACAACTTTTAATTTTCGGGATGCATTTGATGTCTTGGTCACCTAAATTAAAAATAATGATGAGTAATAATGTTTAGCTCAGTCTCAAAAAGGCCAATTTCCAGTAAGGTTCGTTGATAAACAAACCAAAGTCAACACGCACAAGTAATACAACATAATACCTGTAGGATATTACATTACCACCACCCCATGAGCAAGTAATGTCCACACTCGTTTGTTGGGTACGTGCTAGAGATAAACCACACACACAAAAAAAGAAAAATATAAGAAAAACACTCTGTAATCACCATATAATGGAAGCAAAACTTTTCTGTGACCTCCCTACTAAAAATATTACGAAAAGTTCGCAACTGACAAAAATAGGCTTCTTTACTGAATCACGAAAATACTGTACATGACAACTGGCAAAAAATGGATTCCTTGTTTAATTACTAAAATATTGGCACTACTATTGACAAAAATGGGTTGCCTTACTGAATCACAAAAAAACTGAGCAAAGTTTCCCTTACTGAATCAACCAAATGTTGAGTACACCTTACTTAATCACCAGAGTATTGGGCACTACAAGTGTTAAAAATGGGTTTTCTTACTGCATCACCAAAATACTGGGCAAAGGTTCCCTTACGAATCAACCAAAATGTTGAGCACTAACTGGCAATCACTAAATATTGAGAACTACAGTTATCAAAAATAGATTCTTACTTATGCACCAAAATAAAGAACACTAAAATTTGCAAAAACGTTTTATTTACTGTTTCACCAAAATATTGTGCAGTACAATTGTGTGGCAAAATCGTGTTCTTCGACCATGGAGTTCATACTCCGACTGAAGAGATTCCAGCATTCTCCTCGTGTTAGAGTGGATTCTTCCATACGGTGTCACACCACAACTTCTCCAAAATGCCTCCTCCTTGTTAATACGTTCTTAACGAGGCCTTCACCGGCTATCTTTGAATGTTTGTTTTATTTAAGCCTTTATCTTTACTTCTAAAGAAACTGCAATGCGATAAACTGCAATGGAATATCCTAATAGTTGATTCGTACATTAATTGTATTTTTTTTTCTTAGACAGGGTTCGTACATTACAGACGAAACCAATTTCAAGGCTTTTTCAAGACTTTTTAGATTAATTTAAACCAATTTCCAGGCTCTTTGTACAGTAAACTATCGAAATTTTTACCAGGTGTCATTTTAGCACAATTGTATTCTTAGTTTGCAGTAGGAAGTTAAAGTGTCTAAACATTGAGGCTCAGCTGCCCCTTCTGGCAAAAACTGCTTGTACTTAACGGCACCTCGCCCTCAGTTTTTTTTTTAAGATCTCCAGTCCATTCTGAGTGAAGGACTGTTCTCTGAAGAAATGGCTTCAGCTGACAAACTATTTCTTTTCACCTATTTAATTATACACCTAAATTAATCATGAAAACATCGTTCGTTACATTACTGTGAAAGTTCCCGTCAAAACTTGAGTCATAATTTCGAGAATTATGTTGAAAATTACCGCTCATTTTTCACACGCAACGAAGATACTACCGACGATACAACACCTTCCTCAGGCATTTCGACTCAAGTTTTTGGCCTCCGTGTGATCCGTGTGCAGGAAGTGGAAGCTTGAAGAAGCTACCCACAAAATACGGGAGGCCACAAGGAGCGTCGGTTACAAATTCGAAGCGGACGACTATGTAGGAGCACATGGAGGCCAAAAACTTTAGTCGAAGTGCCTGAAGAAGGTGGCAGCCAGCCCCCGAAACTAAACGAGACGTAGGTAGTATCTTCATTGAGCAGTAATTTTCAACATAATTCTCGAAATTGGACCTAAATTAATATTACGGTTATGGCATCATTCCAAACAAAGTTCACTCGCAAAATTCAAGGCCGTTTCAAGACTCAGACACAAAAATTCCAATTTTCAAGGTTTTTCAAGCCTTGAATTTTCGGTTTTCAAATGTAAGGCTTATCAAGGGAGTCAAGGCCGTGCACGGACCCTGCTTAGATGTGACTCGCAGAAGGCAACTTTATGCACAATTGCGCTCTCTAAAAATGCCATTATTGCAACATGTATAAAATTAACTCGATAATAAACTAAAAGAACCCAGAGGCACGTTCGGCGAAGGTAAACTTGTACACGTGCTGCCCTCATCCGAAAGGGTTATTCCCTCCATAACTCGCTGCTGTAACCTACATATCAACCTTATCAATGACAGGCGTGATCGAGCGATAAGCGCTACGATTGCGTCGATTATCCAAAGCGCCTTGTCAACGTAGCTGTAAATTGGCCTCTTTGGCCAGGTGGTGGTGCTAGCGGAAGAGTCAACACCTGGATCGATGAATGAATGGGTGCATGCAACAAGAATAATATGCAAGAGGACAACATGCTTTACTGACCGGCCAACTCATCAATCAATATCAATATCTTATAGCCAGCAATGGATTGCTCAACAACTGTCAGCACAAGATGTTGTGAATGTATCATGTGGGAAAACCTGATGAGAAATATTTGTGTCTCCTGATTTGAAGACAAATCATAGGGGCAAGTCTTTTTCTTTGACAACTGCACCCCCCCCCCCTCCTCTCGCACTATACAACATTTGTTTTTCAGCCAGATTGTTTGTGATAGCAGAGTTAATTGTACTGGAGGAACCGTCTATACAAGCACGCTATAGGCATTGCTATTTCAGCCAATGGAACGTACACCTGTCGTAGATAACTTGTTTACGTTTGCCGATTCCCAATATCGAGCCGCCGATGCGAACACCGATTATGTCTCCAGATTCCAACAATGATTGCAGCCGATTCAAGACAAGACATTGTGTTTGATATTTAATCCCTTGTTTTGATCAATGAAACCCAGTTATGTTTGATAGTATGCGAACAAATCAGTTGTAACCCACCGTGCTGGATGAATTTTTTGGCTTGTATTTTTAGCTTTTAATTTCACTTCCCTCCTGAACCTCCCCACCGACCCAGTCCTGCATCAATCGCCATTTTTAGATGCCCTTGAGACCATTTTATTAAGCCTTAATCCCCCCCCCCCCC
>JAHWFP010114146.1:15858-27892 GCA_023313725.1 Lithobius niger
GTTATGTTATGTTATGTTATGTTATGTTATGTTATGTTATGTTATGTTATGTTATGTTATGTTATGTTATGTTATGTTAACACTATCAAACCACTCGATCTGCACATACGTGGTGGAGCAACGTGACCCTCACATTCGATACGATGTGCTCCCGGCTGCAAATGGCTCTTAAAAACACTATAGTTATAAACTTAACTAAAACACTGACACCTAAACATGTAAACACCGGAGGTGCAGTGATTAGGTTCTCACGTAAACACTGGAGCTTTTCGTTCAGTACAGCAATTATTTTGGCGTTTCGCATACGATTGATTATCCTAACCGTCGCGGCCGACTGCACACCGCATCGAACGTGAAAACACCTTAAGATAAAACGTTTTGTGGTAAGATGTTTTGTTCGATGTGGTGTACGCCCGGCCTTACACTTGCTCCTTAGCGGTATGGGGGGAAAATAGCTCAGATATTAACTCTCTTCCCTACCCAACTCCTGGCCGTCTGGGGCATGGACGTATATACTACTACGTGTCTGAAGCTCCATGTCTGAAAGAAAAAATGCGCATGCAGATGAATTGTCTCAAAATAGATACAATTCTGAACTTATACCGAATAGTTGTAGAGCTTCAGTAAGCGGAACTGATAGCGGTCTCCACACAAAAAAAAAGGGACAAATTATTTTTGGTAGCCTACCTAAAAAAACGAAAAGAAAGGCGAAAAATGGTTTGATACCAAAACAAGCTATTACACTTGACATCAAAAACGATCGCATGTTGGGACACTTGGGTCGGTCATGTCCAATTTCGCAAAATCTATTTTCGCAGGAAAAAATTTCCATTTTTGCAGGATCAAATTTTGGGGAATGTTTTCTGCAAACCAGAATTCTGCCACATTGGAAGTCCAAACTCATAAAAATTATGTCCATTTCTGCAGAATTAAATTTTGAGGAATGTTTTCTGCAAGCCAGAATTCTGCCACATTGTAAGTCTAAACTCATAAAAATTATGTCCATTTTTTCAGAATCAAATTTTGGCCCCCGCATTGCATTCATGGCATCTCTAACCAGTCCCGTATCAATGAAAAATCCAGAAATATACTTCATTTAAGATGTATAGGGTTGGTTGGCAAGTAAAATAATGAGAGAAATACTGAAAAACTGTCCTAACTGTCCAAGATCGAGCGCATACAACCAGAATGAACCGTGCGTTATGCGCACAGCTTGCAGTAGCAGATAAATATGAACACCGACTGAGGGGCAAGCTTCATGTGGTACTATACACACACATCTAGATTTCTGCAATCCTATAGAGTATGATGCAAGCATTAGTGAAAATGTGGGTATTCTCTCGATGCCAAAGTGTAACGATGCATTTGAAACCAGAGCACCTCAAAATTTGATTCTGCAAAAATGGATATAATTTTTGCAAGTTTGGAAGTCCAATTTCCAGAATCAGTTTTCGCAGAATGCATTCCTAAAAATTTGATTCTACAAAAAATTGACATTTTTTACTGCAAAATGGATTCTGAGAAATTGGAAGACACTCTTGGGGCAAGTAATCCCCAGCCTTTTTTTTATTTTTTACCCCAAATGCCCTTTTTTAACCGAAGATGCTCTTTCTGATGAAATGTTTCCCCCCAACCTCCCCTTCCCTGGATCGGGGAACATCTGCTTGCTTTACATGGGGACAAAACTGTTGTAACTGACGAAAAGTCTTAAAAAATAGTCATTAAAATTGTTGTTCTTTTGCACCTTTTCCAAGAGTGCCCCGCTCCCCTTAAAATCCCCCCCCCCCCCCCTCCGTACTTCTTGAGCGCTGTTCTAAAGTTACCGCTGCAAACTGCATTCGACCTCCAACTAGCGTTTTGAGCGGCTAAAATCAGAAAAGGCTAGAGGATGGATAACACTAAAAATTGATTGCGAGGGGGGAAAACGTAAAAACGAGGGGGGAAACCGAATCGAAAGGGGAAAAAAAACCTTAAATTACTGAAAGTTGCTCAACACAGGAAAAAAATCTGAAATTCATCAATAAGTAGAACTTTCTAATGCCAAAGTAAGGAGAGGGAAAAACTTTGGTATTACAACCGGGAAATCGACGATCATGCTACGGCCGAGATCTTGTCCATAATAAATATACCATTGTTTCTGAAGAAATGTGGTAGTCTCTCACACTACCCGGGCAGATGCTGTTTGTTGGAACTTTGCCAGAATTCCCTGTTCCAGTTCTGATCTGCCACCACTCAAACACTTAAACAGGATGGAAAGCCAATGGCTCAAGATGGGTTAAATAAATAAGGATGCAAACCTATTTACGTTGCCTTTTGGACTTATATGTCAGACTGCCTGAGCGGGGAATCGAACCCACGATCTTAGAAATCAAAGGCCGAGGTCCTACCGCTGAGCCATACTGACACAGCCTACCGCTGGCCGTGTCTGTATGGCTCAGCAGCAGGACCTCGGCTTTAGATTTCAAAGGCTGTGGGTTCGATTCCCCGTTGAGGTAGTATGCCATATAAGTCCAAAAGGCAACGTAAATAGGTTTGCATCCGTATTTATTTAACCGCTCAAACACCACGACATCATTAAAAACATATAGCTCTGATCGACCAACTTGAAACAACTCTCATTACATCGCCAACCTGACATCATCATGGTCTCATTCCTCATTCTCTACATATATCATAATCCGACGCACGTCGTTGTCATTCTTTTCCTGGAAAGGCAATTCCATATTTATATTTAATTTGATACCATTAACATAACGCGCAGCATCAAAGGTAAGCCTAATTCCACTTGTTACTCCTCCGGCTTCAACGAACGGAAAACGCATAACAAATTTTAACACGTTGTTTTAAAACTGTTCGCCGAATCCGAGACGCGATCTCTTGTGTTAAATTTTTCTTGTTACCGTACCGGGTTCGGTTACAAAAGAAAACAACCGTTGCCGTCATCTTCGTGGAATTTCAATACGGCAAACTTGGTTACTTTCCGTAGCCCTAAAAGAAAAAAAAAACACTGAATGCTGATTTCTTGAAAGAGCCCTAGGTGCTCATAAACTAGAGATGCACGAAAAAGTTGCAACCTTCAACTTTGTTTTATAGATTGCGGTAGTGTTTTTCCACGCACTTTGATTCGTCTCAAATGTCAAGAGGAAAACCGTTTTCAGGTTGACCTTGTATGCGGTTTCGGAGGCCATTTTGTTTCGTAACAGTAAGAGTAGTTAAATCAACGAAGCTTCTTCTTCTTTAATAATTAGTAAAACGGCGGTGGGGCTGCTTCACGGCCTGCAACAAGGTTGCGGCGGAAATTTTTTCCTCATTAAAATCTAAAGTAGCGGCTCGTAATAAAACAAACACATGTCATAATGTGTTTCCTATAATTACCGTTGCCGCTGGACAAGGAAAGAAACGCCACGACGACGACGCGTCTGCACAGTTCAACGTAGTAAAAATGTATGTATAGACGAGTGAGTGGAGGATGTGCCAATAATAGGAAGTACGTTCCTCAGGGCGTTCTTTTCCTTAACAAATAGCTTTGTACTGCTTGAGAGTCGTTCAAAATACAGGTTGACATTGTTTCTATTATTTCACTTTAACAACTCTTTAAATTCAGTTTGAATCTACACCACCTCTTTGGGTGTCAAATAAACTTAAAAAAAAATTGGACACGCTTTTCAATCATGTGAGGATCCGTCCTGTTGTCGCAACCGAACCCATACCAAGTTGCAGCCACTTTCATCCTACGACTTCGTCCCGTGATGTCTTGCTATCTAGCTTTAGCGCAGCAGGCCTTGATTACAGGGTGTATCGGTACAACTTGTTTCTATATAAAACCGTATTTATGTGCATCAAGTTTACGATCATGAGTTTGCTTCAAGCTGATATTAGGTACTATGAAATTCATTTTAAAAATTGATGCATTTTTGGGGACAGTCACTTCAAAGAAAACGAATGTACGCCAATTAGGGAAATGAAAATCAAGCAAATAAATAAAGAAATCACAAGGTAAAATGATGCAAGCAGCTTGTGAGGATACACAATACACTAGTCCAAGAAAGAAAGAAAAGACAACAGCCCCGACTCGGACTCGAACCCAGGACTTCCCGTTTACTAGTCGGGCGCTTTAACCACTGCGCTACCGAGGCGGGTACTGGCTACGGCTATGGATTCTGCAGAATTGGAATGCCCCAGATAAAAACGAAATTCCAGGCTTTCCAGGCCTCGCAAATTTCCGTTAAATCTGCAAGCAATTTCAAGGTTTTCATTACCCCGTGTGCAAATCTACATTCACGAGCCAACCAAAGGATGTGAACTTCCTTCACGAAACAGACAGTACTGTAACTTTTCACTGTTTACAATTAAGCTGTCATAGTAACCACACAAACTCAGCTTTTTTTTTAACCCATTGACAGAACCTTCGTCCCACAACGTCAACCATCTTTGATCTCCGTAAATGCGTGACGATGCACTTTTTGACACCCTTACGCATCTCAGATGTCAAACTTGTTTACGAATCGACGTATTAAACGTTGGCTTTATTTGCTGGATGCGCATTGGGCGCCATACTTACAAGTGCTCTTCAGCCATTACGTTGTAAAACTTTGCAGTGTTTGCTAAGCGAAGCTTAATTAGTTAACGTTTGGAGAGTATTGGGAAGAGAGAAAGTTAAGAGTGAAGTTTGAAGGCTACACCCTTCACTTTAAATTGGTAATTAGCCAAAGCGTTTGGTATTGCGTGCGCACCAAGCTGTCCTTGGACCTAGTGGCGTCGCTGTGTATCCTGGACTTAGGGGAAAACGACGGTAGGGAAGTCCATGATCGTCTCACATGGTTAATAAACAGAATTATCAAGATGACATTGAAGTAGTTTACAAGAAGATTATTTATGTTGTGTTACGTGCAGTGGCGTAACTAGCGGCGTAAAAACAGAATTAGCCAATTTGCCGAATAAGACTTCAAAAGCCTAGAAGAGGAGGGGTGGCGATTTGCCTCCCCTCCCCCCACTTATGGGCTTTTGAAGTCTTATTCGGACCCGTCTTCCGCAATTCGCAATTCCGCAATTCGCTTTTTGCATTTACATTTTCGACTTTTTAGACACTCGAAAAACAGAAAGACAATATACAGAGATCCGTTGTTCATAGAATTTAATTCAAATTTACGATCGAACTTGAACAATAACTATTAGGTACAATTATTTGCTAGTAGATGGCTACATTTCTAGGTCCAGGACGCAACTTTTATCTTTGCTAAATTTATACTTCTACTATCTCTCCCTTAAATCACTAAAATAACAAGGGGTCAAATGCAGAAATAAATAAGCAATAGTTCATTTATTTGTTGATCAATTAAATTTAACTCGTATCAGTGCCTTGTGTTGAACTGATCAAAAGGTAAGGCTTGCAGCAGGCAAGTGTTTTTTGCAGGACCTCTTTAATTTAAAGATCAAGCCCAGACGTACTGACATAACGAAAATCAGTAAAGACACACAGTAAGACAATTACAAATTCCATGTTTGCTAAAAATTAACAACGTTTCTAACAAAGCATCAGGAGTGCTAATTTTTTTATACGTATGTATTGCTGTTAGCAAAATTGATTTTATAAAATCGTTTCCAATGCCACTTTACACGGCCAATAAATACCAAAAAAAATAGCAAAAATGTGTTAACTTCCGGGCCCTGGACCCCGCTGGTGGAGCTCACAGCACTCCCCTGCACTCCTTAGTTGTCCTTGGTTTCGTCCTCCACGCCAGTCGGCCAAATTGCTAGTGTTGCCCCCTCAGTACAAAACCCTATAGTGTGTGCGGCCTATCTTGAGTTCTCCACAGAACGAACACAGATAATCGATTGTACGTTTTCAGTAGCAGAGTGCCTTGTTGATATCCAAGATGGTTACAAAAACAATGGCGGCCATCGATTAAAGCCATCCCCTCCAGGAAGACGTAACCGCTCACAAAATACTGGCAGGACTCAAGATACACCGCGCACACAATAGTAACGTGATTACTGACTGAGCGAGCAAAGTGAGTGAGGTCACATTTAATTCAACGATCTAACATTTTCCTGTGTCTGGCTGTACTGCCGTTACGGAACCAATTCGAATGAAATTTGGCCTGTATGTTTTTAGAAGTTAGGTCGAAGGATGTATGTATACAAGGTTTTGCGATGAAAGCACATCTTAGGTGCATTTGCGCGTTGGGATGGGGATAGCGTCGCCCAAAGCTAGAAACTTCGGACCGTTCTTTTCATCATCAAGCAATTGTAATATGACATGTTTTTAATTATTTTCCCTTAAAGGCGCCTACTCACCGAATGGCAGGTTACCAGATCTAGTGTCGTATACCATTATTTAGTTCTTTGTAGCACTTGACTCACAAGTGAAGGAACGGGCAAAGATATTTTTTTTTACGCAACAAACAAGCCACGTGCCTCCTTGATTGTGGTATGTAAAGTTGGTGCGTCAACGTGCACCAGGGGACAAGCGGTTAATGATATCACTGTCACTAGAGTTCCTATCAAGCGGTTCAAAATCTGCGTTTCAAAACGGTCCACGTAGAGAAAAAAGAGCCCGTGATGTCGTTAGGCTTAATTACTTCTTGTTTTGTGGTGCACGTGGGCGCACCAACTTTACACTCAATAATTAAGGAGGCACGTGGCTTGTTTGTTGTGCAAAAAGACATTTATTTGCGTGTTCCTTCGCCTGTTGAAAGTAAGGGTTAGACAGTACTAGATATCGGCAAATGGCTATAGATGCTGCATCTTGTCATTTGGTGGCAATTCCCCCTTTAAATTTAAGATACCTGAAAAATTCGAGTTACCATAGAAGGAGCAGAACTGGTTTTAAAGGGGGAATGCCACCAAATGACAAGATGCAGCATCTATAGCCATTTGCCGATATCTAATTCTGTCTAGCCCTTACTTTCAACAGGCGAAGGAACACACAAATAAATGTCTTTTTGCACAACAAACAAGCCACGTGCCTCCTTAATTATTGAGTGTAAAGTTGGTGCGCCCACGTGCACCAGAAAGCAAGCGGCAAAGTTAAGCCTAACGACATCACTGACGCTTTTTTCTATACATCGACCATTTTGAAACGCAGGTTTTGAACCGCTAGATGGGCGCCATCTAGTGACAGTGATATCGTTGACCTTGGCCACTAGCTCCCTGGAGCACGTGGACGCACCAACTTTACACTCAATAATTAAGCAGGCACGATGCTAGTTTGTTGTGTAAAAAGAAATTTCTTTGTGCATTCCTTCGCTTGTTGAAATCAAGTGCTACATAGAAGTAAATAGTGATAGACGACGCTAGATGCTGCAACCTGTCATTCGGCGAATAGGCACCTTTAAAGTCCCATGGTTCAAAGCGCGTTTTATTGGGTGATCCCAAACGAAGTGAGCACGAGCAGTGGCGTGGTCAGAATTGGGGCCGCCAAAGCAAGTGGACATTGACACTGGTTCGAATTGTGTCACTGATTTAATGATGTAGAAATAAAGGAAACAACCGTACAACAGTGAAAAATAATACGCTAAAAGTTGCTGTACAGTGTTTCCTTTCACTCGAGTCAAGAGCGACGTAAAAGAGGACCCGTAGTGCTAGATGGATTGCCCATCACTCTATTGGCGTCGATTCATGCTTCATGTAATTTCTTTGATCCCTAGAGCAGCACAAAATCGATTTACTGATTATTTCGACGCAAACTAATTGCAAGTGCTTTGCTTAGGGGCCAACCAAAAACCACGTGGTCGGCCAGGGGGTGGGGGGGGGGAGGCCGGATTTCGACCACAACTAGCCACAATGGGAGGAGGGGGTGTCCAAGTAAACCACGTGGCTATTGCATTGCAGAGAAAGCCGTTATCACTATTGGATTGAAGATTTACCGTAAAAGAGTCTCTACACGCATAGCATCTCACTCAGCCTTACATTCTTCTTATTATTTATTCGTATATCGACCTTAACGTCTCAGCCCCAGTCAACCGAACTAAATTTCCTGCGTAGTGGGGAAAGATACCGCGGTTTGTCGTAGAAATCTTCAAGTAAGACTGTGTTTCCCTCACCCGTACTAAATTCATTTAAATAGTGTGCAGCTAAAATGTCGAGTGCTTCACTGGGACGCTTCAATGGAGTGATGGCTACGTAATGATGAACGTATTAGGTTACAATTTTCTACTTTCCGTCTCAGTTACAAATCTTGGATGAAGTTTAGTCTAGCGGCCATTGCATATCGCCCAAAAAAATTGCTGAAAATACTTTTCACGATGAATCAGACAGCTGCGTTTATTAAAAGCGAAAGTGAAGTATGGGGGCATGCACATTGATGGATTTCTCATATCGAACACTATCAATTCACCAAATTTGGTACAGCACAATAACACAAATGTTATATGAAGTGGTACCGCATTTGTCGAAAACACATTTTCAGGCGTAATTTTTTTTAAGTACGTGGAAGGGGGGGGAGGGGGTGTGACTTTGAGCCACGTGGTTTTTTTTTTGGGAGGGTCCAAGATCTGGCCACAGATGACCACATAGGGGGGAGGGGGGGGTTAAAATGGCTTTAAAAACGGCCGCGTGGTTTTTGAATGGCCCCTTACAGTCTGTTCATCACATTCTTCAGTACTCCTGCATTTCATCTACATCATTCAAAACACACAATTTGTTTGTTTGCACGTTTGTTCGCCTACTCCTCCGGAAATAAGATCCATACGAAGGTGACAGTAGCGTTAAATAAAAGATTGAGCACTGTTCTTATTTAGGATTTTTAAAAAATTCTCGTTCCTAGAATTATTGTAATACACATGTTTTAAATCGTCTGATCTGTGCGTTAAAGGTACATGCATCCATGTTTGCTTTCCTGTACGACTCAGTTTTGCGACAACATTAGTTCAAACGTATGTAAATGTTGCCAAAACATTCATTTTCTTGCTTTTTCTTTCGTGCGAGATGATTTTGCAACATTAATTCTAACCTGTGTAAATATTGCAAATGTTGTCTCAACAGGTCGCACGACATACCGGAAGTATTTATGTCCCTTTAAATAATACAAACATCGCTTACATTCTTAAAACTTGTCGCAGTGCGACTTTGCTATTCCCGCAAATAGATAAACAAAACAAAACAAAAATAAATAAACACGGAATATAGCGTAAACAAAACGCAGTAACAACAAGGATTGAAAAGGAAACGTGAAGTGAGGTCTATTTATGGATATGAATTTAGGCATTTCCGGTTACATTCTAGTGAGGCGATTCTTATTTGTGTTTTATTGCAACTGAAACCGAACCTTCTGCGAGCAAGACTGCCATAAAACAGTTGCCAATTCCTTCGAAGGACACACGCGGGAGCGTTTTTGTGTCACTCAAGGCACCAGTCCTGTCAATCATTCTCCTTAATAACTCCGCCTCCTTTTTCTATTCCTAGCCTAAAGTGGATCACGGAAATTAGTCGAAAACAGAAGGTAACGTCTTTACCGACGAACTACTTTCACCCAAAATAAATCCGCGGCACGAGATCAAACGAGAAAGGCCCTCCAGTGACCTATATACGTGGAAAGCAGATGCTCCCAATTGGATTGCAGTCTCGTCCCGCTGATGCCGCGCCGCAACAAACATGGCCGCCAACAACCAAAACAAAAACAAAATAACCATTTAAAATATTCCGTTGCACTATTACGGATGGAATGAATGAGTAAACGAGTTATTGTAACAGACTTTCTAAGTCGGCATTTTCCGTATAGGGGCTTTGGTCGCGACGCCGCATCAGAACTATATAGGAAAATTGAATTGAAACACGTGAGACGTTGAGTTGTGTCTGAGAAAGAGACAAGAATAAAGAAAAAAATAATAATTCTTGACACGACGTAAATAACAGGAATAATTTATGCAGCGAATTATTTATGGAGAGCAACAAAATCAAATAACCGAAAAGGAGGAATGCTCTGAAGTCAACAATAAACAATAAATAATTTCTATATTATTATAAATTTCGAGTTAGGTGCTTTCATAGCTTTCTTTCTGGCCGACTTGTGAATTTTAACAATATAATATAATAATAACTATACTGCTGTATACATCCTTTACACACGTAAATACAATTAAATCCAGAGCCCATATTTAAAACTTTTCATGCCCAAACAAAGGAAGAAAAATGTAAGGTTACACGTTCGACCACATTCTTGGCTAAATTAGTTCAGTGTTCTTCAGTCACGACATCTACTTTTCGTTCATCACCTTACTGATGATACATATATCATTTTTCAAGATTTTCAAGCCCTTTTCCAGGCATGGAATTACATTATTACTTTCCAGGGCATTTCTAGATTTTCAAAGCCTCGCACGAACCTTCAAATACGTGTAGAGCTGTTGTAAACCCACTAACACGGTTATGTTTTAAGCATTTTCCAGCGATGTCGTGCAGCCAAGTAGAATGAACCAATCATTAGCTGAAGTATCGAGTGCAAAAATAAAATTGGTAAAAACATTTGAATACAGCAGTAAGGTTTCACGTGGACGAAACAGTACAGCAACACTGCAGTATCTGAAACCTTACAGGAAAGTTTATTTGTGTTCCTTTGCTGTTTTGACTTCGAATCAGTTAAACCTTAAGCATCAACGAGTTCGTTTTTGTTTACTAATAATAATAAAGGCTTAAAACACCAGATGATTAGTGTTTTGGGAAACGGAAGGGCAGAAATGTCACTTACCCCGGTACGAGTTAAAAATGAAAGAAATATATTTAAAAAAATTTCATTTGCTCCCAGATTTTCTCACCCACCCATTTCGTGAGGCATAAATCCGGTCTCTTAAGAAAGTGTCTCAGGTCATCCTTTTCAAGTTGATGTCGAACCGAGCCGAGGGACGGAGCTGAAACCGCGGACTCCGGTAGAGAGTTCCAAGGCTCGATTACCCTCACTGCAAAGAAGGATCTGCGAATTCCAACCGGGCAGATGGTTTGGTCAACTTGAAACAGTGGCCCACGAGTGCACGTGTTCATTGACAAGTTAAAATTACAAAACTCTCGCAGGCTGACACAGGAATGAGTCTCATCATCATAACATAAGACAATACTCAGCCAAGTACTAAGCTATAAGACGTGGGGGAGGGGGAGGACATAAGCACACGTGGCTCCTTAACAAAGCAACTGGCCGATATAGTCGTACTATTTTAGAGAGTGCTTATCATAAGCCGCCGTCCACGAATTCACAGATAACGATAACGATATTGTCTATAGATAGACTGTTCCATTTCCGAATTACTCGATCAGAATAAAAATGTGCATGTTTTTACGTTCGGGCACATTTTTATGTCGTTTCCTTTAGCAGTGGAACACAAGCCATGGGTGAAGAAAATTTCACAATCCAGTCTGTGAAAGATTTTTAACCTTTTGAAGTATGGCTGTTGTGTGAACCTTGCGTTGGCTATACTTTCAATGGATGGCTCAAAATATCGTTCAGGCGTTCAGACCAGTATCGGTTGAACGTTATTAATTCTTATCAAATAATGTGTTTTTAAAAAAAATTGCTTGATTAGTGTCAGTTAAATTTGCTTGCGAGTCGAAAAAAAAATAGTCCTAATTTGTAGCATTTTCTTTACCACGGGAATCATGGAGCAAGCTGGACATTTTATTGGGAAGTCGTTGCTCCCTTCGGGAAAACAGGCGATTACTTCTGGGTTTATTGGGGAATCTGGATGATTCCAAGTTAGAGGGTATATAAGGGTTGATAGCAGTAAGAATGCAATAGCGTGACTAAGAATAACTTACGAGACACGTAATTGTACTCGTGACGCGAACAGTTCCCGGAATTCTTCCCGTTCGAATAAATAACATTGATCTATTGATGCGGATACGGCGTCATCTCCAGTGTGTTCGTTCCTCGGGCGGGTTTGCTATAGACTCAATCTCTGCAGGAGGGCTGCAAATATTCCCTGAGCGAGACCATCAACAACGCTGTTATCGTCCGGTCTCTCTGTCTGAAGACTGTCCAATAAATGCTAAGGGTCAAACGAAGTTTCTCCAAAACCAATTAATGCGGTCGATCAAAACAAGTGAA
>JAHWFP010114149.1:0-28523 GCA_023313725.1 Lithobius niger
GGAATGATTATCGTATTTTAACATCCCAATTTATAATTTTCTAGGCTAGTGTCTTAGCAAATTAGTACATGCACACACAGGGATGAAACGTCATGATTATTGTAAGAAGGCAATGACAATGGTTACCAAAGCTAATTTCGAATGCCACGGCAATGCATGATATACTGCGGGACGCAGTGTATAAAGTTAATTATTCAACAGAAAATTTCCTAGATGCCACTTTTTAAAGCGGATTTTTACCAAGGGATTGACTAACGGTAAGGAAATAGACCTTTGGGGCCATACTGGATGTGGAGGATCGAGAAAAATGGCGCTTAGAGGAATTTCCATGGAATGTCCTATTAAAGGAATATACCTCCCAGCGCCATTTTTTTCCGATCCTCCACATCAAGTATGGCCCAAAGGTCTATTTCCTTACCGTTAGTCTTTCCCTAGCTAAAAATCCTTTTTTTAAATGTGGCGTCTAGGAGATTTTCTGTTGAACATCATGAAACTTTATTTACGAAAGACCCGTACATATATGATGCATTGCGCGCTTACAATAACCATGACGTTTCTTCTGTGTGTGCGCATGTACTAATTTGCTAATAATTACCCTGAGATCAAAAATCTAAAAGCGTAATGCAGTAAAAATTAAAATTAATTAACATCACAAAAAATTTTCTATTCTAGTGTCTAACAATTTTGCTTGGGCGGTCCAATAGATCGCCGAAGCAAAATTATAAGACACTAGCTTAGAAAATTATAAATTGTGATGTTAAAATACCAGAATCAAGCTGGTTTTCACGACATGATTCATGCTGGTTCATGCTGGTTCGTCTATTAGCATGGCGTTCGAGATTAGCTTTGGTTACCAGTGCACAATGCCAAATGAGACAGTAGCTACGTTCTCCAACGCAGCTACTATCTCAGATAACCTTGGTGTTCGTATTGCGCGGAAGGCAGGCAGAATGTTATAAGGCAGACCGGGTGTCCCTTTAAATTTTTTTCTTTTTTAACGGTGACGTTTTTCCTGTAAATAAAAATAATAACTGAACACTAGACCTGATTACGTAGAAAGGTTTTGTTCAAGCAAGCAATCCGAATTTTATAAATCTGAAATAAAAGAAAACAGCAAATTGTCCCAAGCATGGGGGCCGTGCTGAAGGTTATCCAGGAAGTTTTTTGCGCAATCTGTTTGAAAAAAAAATTATTAATTTCACGTGTATGAAAAATTACATAACTTCCTCCTCTTTCGTCGTGGGAAAGTTTAGTTTAATCATAGGAGTTGAGTTGTGTTTGGATGGATAAGCAACTTGACTAAACCGGAAGTTTAAGAGCGCGGCATCAAAGGACGTACCGCCACGCCAATCGGCACTCGTGGCCGCGTGATCGGAAATATACACCCAACGCACTAGGTTTAATCCCTCTAAACCATCTTTCAACATGGCGGAGAAAGCAGACGACGCCTAGCATAACGCGGTACTAAACTGGTATAACGGTACTAAATTGGATTTAGTAATTTTTTTCAATTTGTCTGCTGCTACGACATTTTAACTTGGTTAAACTTACTGTAGTCACAAGAAGATGACTCATTCTACACCGGTTTTCTTGCAAATGTCATGCATTCATAAGCACACTGTCTCGTGTGTTAGAAAAATACGATATTTACTTCCCCAACAATCGGAGTTAAGGTTTCGTTCAACTGTCAAACTTTGTTACAAAACACAATGGCACCTACGCCTGGCAATATAACAATCTCTTATCTTACCTACGTTTGATACATCATAAACAACGTAGTACAGGGCGTATTTCACAGAAAATTACACCGCCTACGGTGGTATTCCATTCGTGTACAGCGGATCAACTGCGAATACCTCATGGCGGCTTGGTCAGGCGGAAGTAGCAGACGCGCTTTGCATTCTGGGATACATTCGCGAGTCACGCTTGCCATCGAAGACTACGCACTTTGGCTATGCATTTGAGCTGGGAGTTGCTTATCCATCCAAACAAAACTCAACTCCTATAATTTAATACAGCCCAAAACCATCATCGTTTGGTTCATTATCATTTTTTTTTAAACAAGTTTTGTCCCTTATTCTGACTTTTGACTTTATTTTGAATAGTCTTAAAGAAATACGTGGTCTGCTTTAAAATAATTTTTGTTAAAAAATGTTTTTCACTACCGAGATTTATTCTTCTTCTTATTTTTACAGATTTGCACTCAAGCAGGACCATTGTTTCAGATATGGGTTTTCTCTATTTACATTCTCATGTATTTATTGACATTGTTTGTTAGTGGCCTACATGTACTACTCTACTCACTGACTTGTACTAAATTTGTTGCGTAAATTATATTTACCATGCGAACAATAAAATTCGCTTCACTTCACGTAGGTTAGCCTATTCTGTTAAACAAATCCATCAGCATCCCTGTGCTGTGAAAAATTGTTTAACGGTCCAACCTGGCATAAGCTCTCAGCCTGGACATGCCAAGTACGATTGGTGGCAAATTAGACGGCATTCGCCGCGTGTCAGAGAAAAACAATGGCCTGGGAAGATGGCCCCGTGCTCGAGGCAGTCGCAGGTCGCGTTGATTGAGTTGTTTGGATGCAGATGGTGTCGAATTAGGGCGGGGTAAATGAGTTGTAACGACAGTTGTTGAAACCATGAAGTCACCCATTTTGTCGCCATCCCCCAACGCCCCCAGTTCACGACCGCATTAGGCCTAAGGCTGACAGGGACGGGTGTTTAATTGGGCCGGCGCTTGCGTCGACAACAACAGGCTTGACCCCGTAATCAAAGTGACACTCACTGCTGGTGTCCGCTCTCTCTCTCTCCTACATTCCGAACACGAACGAAGATTTTAGTTGCTTGGCGATGATCAGGCGCTTGTTCGCGAACATCTTCGTTGAAATATTAGCCTGGGGTGGCCCCCGAAATATACCATAAAAGTCAAAATGGCCAAATGTAATTAATTTCAGCAGCTGCCACGTCGTGCCATGATTAGGGCCACGCCAGAATTAACTAGCTGCTAGGGTGGCAAGACCGGGCTTCATCTTCATTTCTTAGCATCGGTTACTTTGCGGGGAAGGGAACTTCCTCCTGAGACACCCGCAATGGAATAAATAAATGAACACAATTTTAATTTTCGGCTACTGAACTGCTTCTTTTTAACTGGGTGGGTAGCCGTACGTAATTAAGTCGAGTAAATCAAAAGCAATTCGACCGCCACAACCCTTGATTCCCCCACCCCCCAACACCCCCACTTTCCACCACCACTAATCTTAACTGCCAAATAGTATCGTGGACGTATTTCTCGATTTAATGAAAGCATTCGATGCTATTTCTCATGATAAATTGATTGAGAAACCTGAATTCAATGGAGTTCGAGGATTGGTAAAAAAAAACTGGTATTGGACCAGTTTATGAAAGAGACCAAATAACGAAAGTTAGTGAAGTTGTCAGCGATCCTACACCACAAGCAAGTGTGTTTGGACCAACTCTTTTTATTTGTACATCTACGTTCGCAGATGATACTGCATGATTACTATGTGAAACCAAGGAATAGGAAGCAGTGCATCTACAAAAGCAGTTGGGATTGTTGACGACTGGTTTCTAGGTAAACTACTGATGATGAATGCATCGCAATACAACTTCGTGAGAGTTTCCTTTAAAAATCGTACTACTTATTTTTCAGTAACCGTCTTGTGAGACACATAGCGTAAATCGCACCAGCACAAATAAAAAGTGTTCCTGTCCGTCTGTGCACCAACCTGATGAAATAAAATATTTGGGTGTTATAATAGACAATAACTTAAATTGGAAAAGCCAAAGAAGAACTCTTGCCACTAAATTGAGAAATCTTACGAAAAAAACTAAATCATCTATAAAGAAATATGTGTCACTGAAAACTTGAAAAGCGTTTTATTTTGGAAAAGTCCAATTTGCAATATTCAATCACCTTCTGGGGAGGAATTTACAGAAATACATTAGATCCTCTTATAGTTTTGCACAAAGAATTGGTATACTAATGGCTTTTAAAAAGAGGTAGGATCATTCCTTACCTATTTTTAGAGAGCTTGGTGTCTTGACCAGCAAGATTGTTGAGGTTACTAAACTCACATTCGTTTCATGTGAAAAAGTAAAAAATGCCGGGTGCCACAGGCTAATTTTGGTTTCTATTGCCTAAGAAAATGTACATTACCTGTAGAGTTTTAGCTTCGGTTCCTCGAATGTTGGTTTCCCCTAGAGGTTTTTAAGTTGTCTGTAGCTGCCCAGCTCGGTAACCCAAGCGCACACTCCTATGAAAATACCGGAACACAAAAGGTCGTCATCATTTTTTCCTCTCAATATCATCAAGGTGGTGACTCAAGAGGGGTCGGTAGGGTGGGTGAAGGTAATGTATATTTCCTTAGCAATAGAAACAAAAGTTAGCCGGTGGCACCCGGCATTTCTGATTTTCTAATTGCCGGTAGAAAATTTAAAGGTGATGTATATATTCTACCGGCAATTAGAAAGTAAAAAACCGGCTAAACTTTGTTTTTATTGCCCATTACCTGTAAATTTGTAGCACTTATCGTCCACTTATATTGCTTAAGGGGGTTGACAAAACATCTGACTGCGATGATGGATCTTAGATGGTGTAGTCTGTTGGCTGGCGTGGTCATCTCTCTGAAATAGTGTGAAATAAAGACTGAAGTGCTTTACCATGATGCTGCTAGGATCTCAGGAACCGGGCTGTTGTGTGAAAAGCCCACCATGTCGAGAAGGCTCTCAGCTCAATATATGCTTTTGACTTCGTAGGCACTGGTGATGGCAGTTCTGATCCAGTTTGCGATCATGTAAGCCAATGTTTCCCCAAAAATTCCTTTTGAAGGGATGGAAAAGTTGATTTCTCCCTCTGCGAAATTCGTTGTTGTCTGTTCTGTCGATGTAGTAGCATAGTGCACGTACTGGACAGCAGTTGTGTTCTGGTTCGTTGCCAATTATGTGGAAAGGTGATTGGCTCTGATGGCTAGTTTTCTGATTTTTCGCACGAAAGGTCGTTCTTGGTGTCAACTGGACAGATGTAAACTTTGAAGCGAAGATGCAAAAGGATGGGTTGACAGATAAGGCCTGCACTTCGTTGCACCTGAGACTTGCGGCAAGTGTTGTTAGGAATACTGTTTTGCAGATGAGATTGTTCATGCGGCAGGTTTGTATTGGTTAGTATGGTTCTTTCATGAGTGATTCAAGAACGACTGCAAGGTCCCAATCTGGGGAGGTTCGTCAAGTTGTTGGACATTCGACTTCAAAAGATTTAATGAGGGGGGATATATGAAAGTCTTCAAGAAGGTTAGTTTTTCCAGTTGTTTTTATGCCAGAGTTTAGGGCTGAATGGTAAACAAGGCTTGTGGATCTTTTAGTCCTCTATTGAATAGGTCGGTGAAGAAAATCAATAGTCCGGGTAAAAGAAGGTTGACCGGATTGATTTTCCTTCTGTTACACCAATGAAACCATCTTTCTCAGTGGTTGTCGTAGATTCTATTGGTTGATTACCTGATTGTCTTTCTTGCAGTGCTTGCTCTTCAAATATTCCTGCCTCTTTGATGAGTTTGATGATAGTAGCCATCCGTGTAGGTTCAGAGTGCTGGTGTGTGGGTGGAATTGAGTTCCCTTCCATTGCGACAGCAGATCTGGAATTTCTAGCAGGAATCTTGGATTGTCGATTAGCAGATTCAGAAGCTGTGTCAACCATGCCGATTATCGCCAGTCCAGGGTGATTAACAGGAAGAGGCCCTGGCTTTCCTTTATTTTTTGAAAGATTGGAGATTGAACAGTTAATTTGAAGAGGTAGCCGTAAAAGTTCTTCCAATGGAAACTTAGCACATTCACTGCCTATGCCTGGTCGTTGGGAACTGGACCGATGAAGTGGGGAAGGTTAGCATTGTGCCTTGTGGCAAACAGGTCAAAGGTCGGGGTGCCCTACGTTTTGAACAGATATTCCCAGGTGGATTTCTTTAGAGTCCTTTCCCCGAGAGAAGCTTTCAGCGAGAAAGGGAGTCCGCTATCGCGTTCCGATTGCCTGTTATGTTTAAAGGAAGAATTGTGGTTTTGAGGCTGATGCATAGTCTGAAGATTGCCGAAGTGACTGCGTGAAGTTGACGTGATCTCGTACCTCCTTCCTTCCATATGTAAGCCACGGCTGCAGTGTTGTCTGATTGGACTTGGATTATTCTCCCTGATATTAGGTGTTGGAAGTGGTGAAGAGTGTTGAGGATTGCTTTCAGTTCTAACTCGTTATATTCCATTTTTAATGATATCCATTGAGCTTATGGATCGGGGTCCAAAAATTATGTTTCCTTTAACGCTCAACATTCTTAATACACTCATATTAATTTTTAAAAACTGAGATAAGCATCATTTTACAACTCCAAAACAGTACAAGTCAGAGCTATAATACCCAGTACAGTGAAAAGCTTCGTTTTGCAGTCGCTAGATGGCAGTGATGGACGTCCACAGACGATTGTTTCCACAAAGCCAGCCAGTTTACCTGCCCAGCCGAGTACCCTTCACCTTACCAAGTTATGCAATGCAGATCAGTTCAACCACATTTTCTTTTTAGTTTTTCTCTGCACACGCAGTACACGCAGCACAAGCACAAATAACTTAAAATAAAGCAATATTATCGTGATACGAAAAAAACAACTTTATTTCCAAATACATCACACATTCTTTTGTAGTATGGAAGTCATGTGCAAAAACAAATTTTTTTCCACCTCGATCGTCATAATTGAAGTCAATGTACGTGTGGTTTTTTCCCAGTCGAGCATAAGATTCCTACATGATTACACATAGACAAAATTGTAAGAGGCGGAAAAGCAGATTTCTTCTTTATAGTTTAAAGTACCGTTGTCACTCTTTTCTGTATGACGGTGCTGAGTGTTATTGGCAGTTAAAATCAGTACTGAAAAATCCAACACGAGAAGCACCAAAACATGTCAATAGTTCGGGTTCGTGTCAACACCAACACATCTTTCACGTCTATCCAAGATTTCTCTTTATAAATAAAAGTTACCGTAATGACTTAAGAAGTGTCGGACGTTAGGAATGTAGTCAAAACAAACCAAATTTTATTTTCGCCCGATTCAACCTTACCTCCCTATGCAACCGGAACGGTCCCACAATCGTTTGTGATTTTTAACTCAACAATCACGTTTCAGCGACCTCCATTAAAAAATATCCAGTGGTCATACATGTGCTCATCGCTCCGTAAAAAGATTCAAAGTATGCGAAACAAGCCAAAATCAAAAAGAAAACCGCTTTGTCACGAATAAACTTTTATTTTTCTTCCTCTACATTTCCATCCTCTAAGAGTCGATTTTATATCACGACAACATTGTTACATACAAAAAGAATGATCTTAAAAAAGGGTACGATCACAATACTCAACATTGTTATTTTGTAATGACCGTAGCTAACTGAATCTGTCACCGTGTGCAACGCCCACCTTCTTTAAGGGACGACTTATTTTGTGCAAAACTGAACACTTCGTGTGAATAAGATCTAATAGTACTTTGCTGAAAAGAAGAGTACTTGTGTTTGTTTAATGGTACGAGGTCACACTCTTTTGTAAAACAGACTTTTGTACACCTTTTCCTGCCTTTTTAACAGAATCATCTGTGCAAATATAACATTACATTTTGCTCTTAAGCGCTATAAATCTTTTTACAACTTTTCAATTACGTTCGTCCTTGTATGCCACTCGGGCTTGCCTTATTATTGAAACAAAACAATGGGTGATTAATAGTACTCGAACTTGCATGAAAAATCTGCAATGGCTGAGTCATATCATCGTTAACACTGCCAGTCTTTATTTAATAGAAAAAGCTATCGGTGCCACTTCCCAATAATCGTTACCTTACCTTAGCATAGTTTTCAAAACATGTAATGGGAATGGGAACCGTACATAGCCAACTTACTCAACTCCATTGCGACTCTATCGCAGAATATAGGTGTATAAAACAGAGGTTCAGCTCAGCACTGAAAGCCTGCATATACGAAATAAATAAGCCATGCTATCGTTAATAGCTGCCAATTTCGATATTGGCCTCGAAATTAAGAATGTTGTTTAGTGAGTTTAAAACTATACGGGTTTAGCTGAAACACGGGTTCTTTCATTTTACCCATCAACTATCAACTGTTTTAGACGAAAGTTTGAAATACATAACACGTGCACCAAGAATTGTTGGAGTTGGAGCGTAGCTCCGCTATGAAGACACTCCAATGTAATCTTAGACCGCGCATCACGCGAAAACCACAAGCACTATCCTAACCATACTTTGCAGGCAGTAGCACGGGAGTCTGGACAAGGTTTATCAAAAACAAAATCTGGAATCGGACATGGAGTTGACGAACCATCAGGATGACAAAATGGACCATTAGAAAGAGCCAATATCCAAACGACAATGAGACGGCGAAGCCGTTTCGGTTGTTAAAGGCATCCGATTGTTAAAAGGTTAATTGTCTTAGGTTAAGAGAGCCGAAATCAAACAACATCGAGACGGCGAAGCCATTTCTATGTTAAAGACATCCGATTGTTAAAAGATTGATAAACTCCATTATGTCGACAGTGGAACTCTGATGAACTGGTGGCCCTAGTTATGCACCCCTAGCAAAGACATCACACATGCACGAAGATTGAAAAAAAAACCGGTACTTTTAATTGTAACGATGAGATTTAGTTGTTGCTGATGCTGCAGTGTTGTGTGATGACGTTGTTGTACTTCATTGGTAATAGCATTTTAGGGTGGGCGCATGGCCTCGGGCAGTGGCCCCAATAAAAGTAATATTATCCTGAGCTGGTCCTTGAGTGCTTACGGTATGTCAACATAGTAGATTGCATAATTTGTAAAAAACTACATTCAAATTCGTTCTCTGCCTCTTTCCGCTTTTGCGTTTAAAGTTTATCATACAAAGACCCCCATAAGGGTAATGTAATGGAACCCATCAAGTTTTCGCCATAGAAAGCAGTGATATCAAAGCCAAAATGGCTACCACCAAATTTGTGGTTCAAACCGTGGCGATTCAAGCTGTTAAATCATCAAGGTATCAGTTAAAGGGACACCCGGTCTTCCTTATAACATTCCGCGTGCCAAATTACAGCTACGCGTAGATCGTCATCTGAACAATTACAGCGCCAAAGTCGGCTGGGGTGGTAGCTGCGTTCCTCGCATAGCTGCTGTCTCGGTTGGCTTTGGGAATAGTACACGAGACAGAATCAAGTCAACGATTGTGTCGTCACAAACCGGAATGATTCTCGTATTTTAAAATCACAATTTATAATTTTTTAGGCTAGTGTCTTATAATTTTGCTTCGGCGATCTATTGGAATAATTAATTTTAATTTTTATCGCATTAGTCTATTAGAGTTTATATTTCATGGTAATTATTAGAAAATTAGTAGATGTACATACAGAGATGAAATGTCATGATTATTGTACGTGCGCAATGCATCATATAGTTACGGGTCGTTCTTAAATATAGTTAACAATATTCAACAGAAAATCTCCTAGACGCCACATTTTAAAATGTTTTTTTAGCAAGGGAAA
The DNA here is from genome assembly GCA_023313725.1 of Lithobius niger. Lineage (NCBI taxonomy): Eukaryota > Metazoa > Arthropoda > Chilopoda > Lithobiomorpha > Lithobiidae > Lithobius > Lithobius niger. The sequence continues at coordinate 9,572 of JAHWFP010114149.1, forward strand.
GACTAACGGTAGGTAAATAGACCTTTGGGGCCGTACTTGATGTGGTGGATCGAGAAAAATGGCGCTGGGAGGTATATCTATTTAAAACTGAATGATCAGGGTAGGGATGGAAAACTTGTTGGCAGTCATTTTGGCCCTGATATCAATACTTTCTATGGCGAAAACTTGATGGGTCCTTTACCTTTATGGAGTTTTTGTATGATATCACCCCTGTTGGTTGTTTTATGATTTAGGTTTAGTGTAAGTATTGATTGTAAAGTCCTTATGAAAATATAATTGTAAGTCGTGTCTTGAACAGCCTGAAGAAAATAATCACCTTGTTATAAATAATAGTCGCTGATTTTTATTTATTTATTCATATTTAGCTGAGCAGGAGCCACTATGCTGTGCGCTCAATATACAAATGGACTACTTACAAACTACTTACTCTACACACTCGTAGTCGCTGATTGATCATATTTCCAACAAAGAGCCTGTTGTATTACATTTGATTGTTAAAACAGAAACGAGTGAGATGAAAGTTAGTTTAGTTTAGTTTAGGCCTATTTCGAATATATTTTCTGTTTTTTTTTTTTTTATTCAAGCAACGATAACCCTTTATGGATTTTCTTAATATGAGAAGAAGCGTACTCTCCAGCCCAATTCTCGGTTAGTGTTACTTAACAAATTAAAAAGGCAGATAAATATTAGGTCCGAAAGCTGACAATTTCACTAAAATCTAAAACTATGCATAAAAGCTAACACATTTTTAAACGGCAATTGTGACGGTTACTATTTTTAGATTACATAACAGAGAGCGCTGTTGCAGTACGCGATAGAGGTGTGCGCCCCAACAGTTTTGAAAGTGGCGGAAGTGTACATGAAACCAGTTGCCACTAGCTAGTCCCTGCAACCGCTTGTTTAAAGTCCGCCTGACTCCCAGTGAAAAAGGGCGACAGACGGACGGACGGGCAAAGTTGTTGCCAGTGTTCCCAGCCGTTTCGGCTGTACAGAAGACTGAAAGCGAAACGAAATCTGAACATTATCTTTTCCAATTATTCGTCGCTTTACAGTATTCACTCAGTCTGAATAAGCCACTTTTTGAATGAAAGGAATAGAAAAAGGTGAAAAAAAACCCCAAATCAGACGTTAATAAAATGGCTTTGGTTAACATCAGAGAATCAAGTGCTTAAAATCACCTCTATGTTTATGAAGACAGTTTAAAAAACCAATAAATGATGGCATATTCCCTCTCATTTCCAATAACTATCAATTAGGCATTAAGCTACTTGGGAATTGGATTACGGTCAAAGCCAATTAGTCAGTTCGTCCTTCATGGTTATGCTTTAATCCGGTTATCCACCATTGAGAGTTGAGTGGTTTGCGAAACAACATTGTAATTGGCTATTTTAATTATGCGTATATATATTGGAGTGCTTGTATTGAAAGCAATGTATGGTGGATAGGAAGTTACCACTGGAGCAGTACCACACCCAAGGAGGCGCCGGGGGGGGGGGGGAGAGGATTGGGGCAAGTGCCTACAGGGACTTGATCTTGCGGTTGAGGGGGGGGGGTCCACAATTTTTTTCCCCCGAATAACCTGAAGAACTCTTTTTTTGTTTGTTATTTATCCCCGCTTGGAGCCATCCCCCCAAGTAATCTGAAGCCTTTTTTTTTTTAAACTATTTAACCCCAATTTTTATGAAGTTACTGCAACGTTACTGCGCATCGTTGCACTATGGTTATTACTCAAGGATCTCGGTTATAAGGGCCATGAACAGAATCCTTGTCTGTTTTCACGCCCCGTGAAGGCCCTTTCAGGATCGGGAGCTCTCCAGCTTTGTAATCCCAGTAACTCCGGTGTTCCCCCTTCCCGCCATCAATGTGTACTACTTGTTCAGCCTCCACACGAACTGTGTAGAGGAGTACAATTTGTGTACTGGTAGTACACAAACTGTGACGAGAATGTGTACTGTCGCTGCACAGACTATGTACTGCCAGTGCACAACTCGTATAGAGGCTGAATAATTACACATTGATCAGTACACATCATCTTGAGAGTGTACATCTCCCCATTACAGGTTCTACAATAGTCGCACGAAATCAACTTATCAGCAAAAACATTGTTAAAAAGTCGCACGATCAAGATAAAACGATAACATCCAGATAATATGTATATATGAGCATAGCGACCACTAGACACGTTGTGTCTTTACAGCAAAGGGAGTTCTTGGCTGTTTTCAGCCATCTGAGGATAAATAACTATGCGACAGAAAAGGCTGAAACTTGTTTAATCGGGAGCCTTTGGTCGCCTGACAACATAAAAGTCACTATTAAGGAAACAGCTTAACGTTTTCTTGTTGATAAAACGACGTGAATAACATTGATATTTGCCTAATTACTAACTACTAACTACTAACTACTACTAGTAACGCTTTTTTTGTATCACGAAAATATATTCTTCCATGCGGTAAATAAAGCTGGTTCTTAGCTAATTTTACAGGTTTTGCTCTGGAGATGTGCCCTTTTCATATGGACCTTTCTAATTGGTCAAGTGGTTCAGGGGTTAGGGAGCTCCAAAGGTCCAAATTGATTGTTTTACATTGTTTTAAACATTGTTTTTATGCAACACTGCTAAACTGACAATTAAAGAAATTCATGCGTTTGCAAGGAGATACTGCAATACTAATAAAAATGAAACAAGCGGCTACAGCGACTGCCTAGTCGCACCGGTCTTCTGTACGGTTCCTCCACTTCCAATGTTGAGGCGCACACCTCTATCATGCACTACAACTGCTGTTATTATTTAATTTAGTTACGTCGAAGCAGTCTATTAAACTTGACGTTGTAAACAATGGACGCGTCGAAGCAGTCTATTAAACAATGGACGTTGTAAACAATGGACCTTGTAAACAATGGTCGTCAATATCTGGTACTGTTGCGAAGTTGAAAAAAGGGACGGACGGACGGACGGACAAAGTCGTTGCAATAGTCTTCTCGCCGGTTACGGCGTACAGAAGACAGAAGTGACTGCTGTCCTCAAAATCTAACGAAACCAAAAAAAAAGAAGAAAAAGAAAGGGACCAGAAAACTAGATTGGCGTTTCCATTTCATAATTACTAGGAAAAAAAAGGATTTCATCAATTTGGACCAAAAATTACTGATATCTGCCCCAAAACAAAATTTGTTAAGTATTCCCGCCAAGCTTTTCGGTCGTGTGAAATCGTGATATCAAACGCCAAGCTCTTTTGCCAAGCTAATCCCACCGACTAATACTTCAAACGTTAAATGAAATAATTGAAAACTGCGCTGTAAGCAATTTTCATACATTTCTTGTAACCTTCGAACTATTACTCGGTGGGATTAGCTTGGCGAAAGAGGTTGGCGTTTGATATCACGACTTCACACGGCCGAAAAGCTTGGCGGGAATCTTTAACAAGTTTTGTTTTGGGGTAGATAAGTAGTTATCGTGTGACTTTTAAACAATGCTTTTGGTGATAAGTTGATTTCGTGCGACTTTTAAACTATGATTTTTCTGATAAGAGGGAATAGTACTAGTTTTGAAGTAAAAGCATTGCTACAACTGGTCTAATACGGAATATATCGTCAAAGGATTTTAGCGAGCGTTAACCGCACCCGGTCATCTGCCCGACGAAGCCCTAAGGCCCTATGTCTGCAACACCCGGAATGGATTCTCAGGAGGTCACCCACCCAAGTACCAATCGGGGCCAATGCTGCTTAACTTCGGTGATCTGACGAGAACCGGTGTTTCCAGCACGGAATATATCGTGCGGCTTTTAAACAAAGAAAACGAAGAAAGTATGGTCATAATCACTTTTAAGACTTCGCCCGAAGCACTTCTTCCTCAATTGTTAAAAACTCCATCCCTCGCAATCGTCTTTCGTCTCTGGTATTTATCATTCCTGTTGTTATTGTTGATACATTATTACTCCCTCCAATGTTATTGTTGCGTTTGCCAACTCTAGTATAGCTTAGTTAAAAAAAAAAAAACTTCTCTCTTTCCCTTCACATTCTGGCAAAAGTACAAAAACGTTTTGTGTTGAAATCTGCCTCAAGCTGCCGTGTTGAATTGCGGTTAAGCTTAGTCATATTATGGGAGTGATTTTCCACATTGTGACTACCTACCACATTGCCACGGTGTTGTTAGCACCCATCCTTATTTCACCAGGAAGCTCAAGGTATACCCAATTACGAATACGGAACTGGTATGGATCTATGTACCAGACCGCTTCTTGATATCTCAGACAGGAAGGAGGGTAGGATAGGACAATTATTTTAATCACGGCCACGTTTGTGCAATTATTACACCCGATCCCTTTGTCCGTAATAAACCGTATGTTTGGACTCAACCAGCCTTACCATCCTTTATCACCACTGTGGTACGCCTACAGCTAGACGTGTCCTGACCGGACCCGACCCAGCCTCACGGTCAACCTCCACGTGAGGAGGGCCTTGCGTCTATCGTTTGCCTCTGCTACATCATCTTTAGAGCCCGTATAACGGATCGAAACGCATACTCTCGCTACCGCCTCCCGCATTAGCTAGCTGCCCAATTTTGAATTTCGATTTTTTTTTTGTTCCTTCCAAACAAAATTCGTGGTTGTTCCACTGCAGTGGATTAGGCTTTTATCGAATGTGTATTAGGTGCTATCAATCTACTTATAAACAAAATGTATATAAAATGTGTGTCGCAACTTTCAGGGTGTATTCCATGATCAAAAATAGAACTGAAAAGTCGTATAAACATGGGTCCGGAAAGACGGGTGTCTTTAGTTATAGCCCCACCCCACCCAAAATTTGGGGTAAAATGTTGAAATTACCACATGTCTTCTCATCTAATCTTTCCAAACGACTGCAATTTGCACATACTTACTGCAATTTCATTACTTCATAATGTAAATATTTATTTGATGTCCCAACAACTTTGTGGATGGAGCCGTATGGAGGTGGATGGGGGGGGGGGGGAGGACTTCTTTAGCAGCTTTACTGAAACAAACGTTCCGTCACCATGCAGAGCACCAGAAATTGCAACTTTGTGTTTGTGATGCTGACGATGTAATGTTTGCTTCAGTAAAGACCAAAGAAGTTCTGCCCTCCCCCCAACCACTGATCCCCCGCCGTACTACCCCATCTGCAACGATTTGAGACCTCACAATAACATTAACTTAAAGCACTGTAGCCTTCTAACGTGTATTGAGTTGGACGGATTAGGTAAAAAGTTATGAAGGATTTCACCTTTTTACCCTTAACTTTGCGGGAGGAGGAGGGGGGAGCTGTAACTAAGGACGGGTGCATTTCCGGACCCAAGTTTATAGGACTTTTTAGTCTTATTTTTGATCATGGAATACACCATGAAAATTGTGACATACATTTTAGATACACCTTGTATACGTCTGTTGGCGTTAGAACACAGTTACATTTTGGGAACCCTTCTTTAACCGAAGACCGCCTGCGCTAATTCTCGCACAGACCCGAAGTTATTGTCACTTAGCATTGTTTTGGTAAGAAAACAAGCAGCGGCAGCGACTACCTCGTCGCAAACGGTCATCTGTACACTTCCGCCACTTTCGGGCCATTTCCGTTTCATACTTCCGATTTTTTTTATTCCTTTTTTATGAACTAATTTTTGGATGCTGAATCTAATGGCGAAAACAGTTTACCTCCAACTGATACCGTTCTGGAGTTAAAAAAGGCGACGGACGGACGAACAGACGGACAAAATCGTTGTAATAGTCCTCTCAGCCATTTCGGCTATACAGAAAACTAAGAAAGGAACCAAGTTAGTGAAAAAAAATCCTACACTCACAAAACCCATTGTACAAGTCAAACTTCACAAAAGAAGCCACCCATGACAGTCATTTTATTGTGCTACCGCTAAACAACCTGGAAATCAAACTTAAGGATGGCATCCCTCGATCTTGCACAAATGTATCCCACGCTCCCAAAATGACTCGTTTCACAACTCCTACGAAGTGCAAAAAAAAAACTCGAAGACGAAAAAATCCCTAACCCCCACAACCTCACTGAAAAACCGAACTACCAAATACTCATCCCAATTTTAGTATATGCCTTACGTAGAATACAAATTAGGAATGATATGAAATTAAAACATTGTTGACTGGCACTTTATTACTGAATGAATAAAAAACCTGAAAGGTGCAACATGTATACAACATTTCGCAACGTTTCGGGTCAGTATGCGACCCTCTATCAACGTAAAAAAAAAAAAAAATTAAAAAATGTTTGGAGTAGAAACACACACCAACGAAGCACAAAGCACCAGAAGGACCTAAGACCAGTTTGAAAACCAGGCACTAAAAATACCACACCCACAGCTTACCTGCCTAAGCACGCCACCATCACTACATGCCTTACGTAGAATAAGGAGTGATATGAAATTAAAACATTGTTGACTGGCACTTTATTACTGAATAAATAAAAAGCCTAAAAGGTGCAACATATATACAATATTTCGCAAAGTTTCTGGTAAGTATGCGACCCTTTTGAAAAAATAAAAAAATGTAAAAAAATTTTGGAGTAGAAACACCCACCAACGAAACGCAAAGCACCGGAAGGACCGGTTTGGAAATCGGGCAGTAGGAAAACCACACCCACAGCTTACCTGCCAAACCAGACCGTCTGTGGATAGGAAGGGAAGCAATATACCACTCACCCTAAGCGGGAAAAATCTTTTATTCCTAGTTTGTGTATAAAGTCGACATGTACTTCGCGATTTGATTATTAATTAGTATTAAAAAACGCTTAAGCGTATAAAATACGGATGTAAGCCTTAAAAAACTTAAAGCCCTAAAGGAAAATATATTAGAAAAAGACATGTAAGCCATCAGCGTCCCACTAATACGTCTAAAAGAATCTCCAGCGACCCACAAAACAAGCTGGAGCTTCTTTTACACATATTACTGCGACGCTGATGGCTTACATGTCTTTTTCTAATATCTGTTCCTTTAGGGCTTTAAGTTTTATTAAGGCTTACATCCGTATTTTATACGCTTAAGCGTTTTTTAATACTAATATCCCTTATTTTTTTTCTTGTTTTAGCAAGAATAACACAGAAAAGAACACTGTAATCACCTTAAAATAACTCTTTTCCATGGCTGATTCGTTTTATACTGCTAAGAGTGACTTTTGCACCCAATTTCATGTTTTTAGCTTGATCTATAAGAATTTGTTGCACAAACCCTTGGGAGACATCACGAGGAGGTTCTGGGGCGGGAGGGGGGGGGCGGGCACTGATGGCACTTTGGATATTTCATCGGGGTCCATCGCTGGTTCGATTTTTACTGTTAAGAAAGACTTGTGTACCAAATTTATGTTTTCTGCAAAATTTCTGCAAAAATGTGTTACTTTACTTAATGATTTCTGCCCAGTGCTCTACAATAATAATTGCTCTGCCGATGCGAATACTGCAGTAACATCAAAATCGTGTTCAAAAGGCCCTGATCGGTGTTAATACCTACATTTTGAGCTGTACAAATTGAAAATTGGGCAAACAGTCCCAACAACAACAACAACAACAACAACAACAACAACAACAAGAAATGGCCATGCTGTGGACGCCGAACGGTTTGATTGTTGTCATTAAAATTTGTAATGTGGTGAAATAGTTACGACACGACCCCTAATACCGAATTTCGTTGGTCTATGTCAATTCTGGGCGAGACTATAGGAGTTCAAAGTTTGACGTTTAACATGGAAGTTCATGATGAGGCTTACTTAAGGACCGCGGTTATGCGATTATGAACGGAGTGAGGGGGGAGAGGGAGGGGGCGTTGAGCTAGTATGCTGTTAGTTTCTAAATTAATTCGGGACCTGTAATTTATTTCTTGAAACAAAGTAATTGCCATTATTAACCCTGCACGTCCCATAGAATTTACACATCACCAAAAACCGATGCACACCACTAGGACCATTAACTACGAATCATTCATTGATCCAATATACAAAATGAACGACGGTACAAATGAGATGAAACGTATTTTTTCCCATACAACTAATACGCGTCTGCTTGCTCAAGAAATTCAGTACACCTTGCATAAATACTTAGAGATGGCTTCCCTTTGCACACCCTGACTAGGTTAGTCGAACATCGTAGCATTAGTTCCAAAATTCCAAACGAGCAAATAAAACCAAAGCTACAAATTTCCTGGCGATTCCATTTATTCCCGGCGTGGCAGAGAAAGTTAGAAAAATGCTAGCCTACCATAAAATTACATTAGTCTGTACCACGCGTACCAATTCAAAGCAACTGACTCTGCCTAAAAAAATAATCGATCATAATGAGCTTTTGAAAACAAAGAGAAATGTTTTTGTGCGGGCACCAAAGCGGCACAGCCTCTTAGATAGGAACAACGAAGCAATTTCCTTGCAAAAGATTAAGTTCCCATAAATCCATCCTTAAGCACAATGATAAAACTAATTCTCTAGTGCAGCACAGGATAGCGACAGGGCACTCCCTAGACCTTCAAAACAACCATGCCTTGGTTCAAGAAATAAATTACAGCTCCTTCGTTTTTCATTGGCACTTCTGCACAGATGCAGACTAGTTAAGTTGAGTCTAATACGCAATTGAAAAAAAAAAAAGAAGTGATATCGTATCAAAAACCAAAACTGGTATGACGGACCGCCAAGTTCCGAACGGTTCGACCCTTCAAAGGAGTGATATCAGCACACCAAGTTAATCGCACCGAATAATACTTTGATCGTTAAATAAAAACTTGAACATTGCTATACCGAAAATAGCAATGTTCTGGTTTTCCTTTAATCTTCGAACTATTAGTCGGTACGATTAGCTTGGCGAACGTTTTGGTGTGCTGATATCACTCCTTTGAAGGGCCCAACCGTTCGGTACTTATAGCGGTCTCTTTTACCAGTTTTGGTTTTTGATACGATCTTCCTTACAAAACAAAGGAGCACTAACACTACACAGTATATTCTGGCGAACTCGCCGAAATTGCCTTAAAAGAAATAAATGGAACCAAACTATTCCAGAACACCACTTGTGGCAAGGTATACAGAGACGATGTATTCATCCTCGCAACACAGCAATCAATCGATGCAGTCTTCCAGTGCGTAAATAATTTCTACAATGATATCAGTTTCCCAATAGAGAAGTAAAAAACAGAAGAATTTATCATTGCTTTCCTTGACGTTAAAATAAAAAGAAAACCACAATGGATTCCAGCACGAATTGTATACGAAAACCAATGCAAACAACGAGAACGCTGCCCTTCAAATCCCATTACCCTGCAGCAGTGAAAACCAATACCATAACCAGCGAAATCCAAACGAATACGAGAAAGGGAAAAAAAGCACCCACGCACAAATTGCAAAAATCAAAGGCATCACAACCAAACTTATAGACTACGGCTGTCCACAAAACTTCAACGAAAAAGCCACGGGAAAAAAAACCCGAGCATTCCTCAAAACAACCGCAGTACAGCAAAACAAATAGCATTCCTTACCGGGGTCTTATTTCTAAAGAAATAAAAACAATTCCGCACGAAAACAACGTCCGCACTTGCTTCTCAAACACTGACAACATCAGAAGCATTTTTCTTTATCAATGTCTTTGAGCCTTAAATCAGCCGAAGCAATTCAGTGCTCGTGTGGTTGAACCAGCTCAATTTTGAACATTACCTGACTTTTTTGAGAGAAGAAATATCTGGTAAAGGGAAGAGCCAACCCGAGGATTTGAACCGGGAAACCTCCGATCATCGTAGGGACTGTAAGATTGTCCAGAATTGGCCAGAATAGTTCCTATAACCGCTGAAGGAGGGTAGCCTCTCACGCTAACGTAGCCGGCAGTCCTGGCGGGGACTTTGCCAAGGTTCTCTTTCCAGGGGGTTTTTACAAGAAAAAAATAGAACATAACATCCAACATATAACCAATGTCCTCTACAAAATTCCATCATGCAAGAGCTGTGAAAAATTCCATGTAGGCCAAACCGCTCAAAAACTTGAATCTCATCCGCAGCTAATACAATTCGGATGTTGAAGCAAACGGACGTGCAATACACCGTATGACAACAGGCGTGGGAAAAAACTTCAATAATTTTCAGGGAACTTTACGAAAAACGCAGTAACCGTTGGAATCAACAAAACAATTCACATGTAACCTAACATCAGGAACCTTCAAACTTATCCTACAATTCACCCACAAAAACCTACCTTGGTCTGGCATCGCACTCGACACCAGGCAAAACCAAGCGAAAACTCCACTTCCGCACACTTCAAGCGTTGGCACTGGTGCTTCCCCACCAACGGTCAACCGAAACAATTGAAAATGAAAAAGGCAGCTTTCGAAAATCCATGCATGTTGTGTTTTTAATTAATTAAATAACCGTGTGGAAAAAAAAAAAACGCTATAAGGAAAGACTACAGATGCAAATTTTGAAGAGAAAAACTTAAACATAAATTAAAGAAGTATGTGGTGTTGGAGAAAAATTGTGTGTCGGATTTTAAATGGTTATCCAGATGTCAGAACTTGCTGTGTTAAATTTGGTGAAATTTACAGTGAATTAGTATTGAAAATCGCTTAAGCGTATAAAATACGGATGTAAGCCTTAACAAAAAGATCCAACGGCGCTAGCCTAAGTAGTGGCATAAGCCTAACGAAAACAACAGAACTTAAGGCCTGGGCTCAGCCATTGCACGGCTTACCCAAGTGGCATATCAAGAAATTAGACTTAAAATAGGGAATTATAGGCTTAAATTAGGTTTGGGAAAAAAAGTTTAACAGCAAAATGGCCCCAGCGCCAAACCTCCCAACTCCTCCTCTATTGACGCATAGCGACAGCAATTGGCGTAGGGGGTGCTGGCGCCTTGGTGTGGCCAGTGTTGTTGGCACTGGATGTAGTTTTGGTTAGGCTGTTGTTGCTGGTATTTGGGGCCGGGATTGCTGGAGTATTAGACTGTATGTATGACTAAGAAATATGAATTTTATCCTTTTTGCAGATGACATTTGAATCTTGGTAATCAAGACGAACCATGTTGTTGTTGTATGAAGGCGGCAAGCGTAAGCATGTGCCTTTATCTGAAGCAAAAGTTTTATCTAGACACACGCTAGTGTGTCGTGCCAAGTTAGGCAACAAACATCACAACAAACATCACGTTAACTCAATTATCGAGGTTGTAAACCATTGTAGCGCGACGCCATTGCGTCAGTGTCTTATATCTTGAAGCATGGTTGGGCACATTTCAGGTACTTGGGGAAAAATAATAATGCGGTACTTAAATTGTGTTGAAATCGAGAGCAATGACCCACCTGACAAAAATTAAGTCGTGTTTGAATGCCAGCTATGCTGCTTTCAATGCAAAATCTGCCCCTCAATAACGTTGAAAATGTGTTACTAACTAGCTAGCTAGTCCGCTCATCCCCATGTTAAATCCCATAGGGTGATTATTCATCGATTCCCAGATAACGGGAAGGCTTCCAGCTATGAAATTGGACGAATGGGTGCACTACAATACGAACTGCGTACCTTTTATGGTTTGGAGCCTTGGGGCGTAACAGGGATGGCGTGGGAGGGCGCGTAAGTACGAAAATATTGTTATAACCATTGTTAGTATTGTCTGCATCGTCTCTCATTGGACGGCCAAAGTTCAGACAATGAGAACGTGTATACTGACGTGCGTGCTTAGACACACACTAGTGTATCACGATAAACAACGTTGCAAAGAAATTTTATTCACGTCCAATTCACCAAGTGTAAAAACAAAGCAAAATAAACAAAGCCAAAAACTGGTGAAGAGGCCACCAAGTTGAGAGTGGTTCGGCCCTTCAAAGGAGTGATATCAACACACCGAAACTAACTAAATACAACAAATTACAACAAAATTAAAACCAAACCAAAAGCCAATAAAGAGGTGACTAAGTTGAGAATGGTTCGGCCTATAGGCAAAAGGTAGTAGCAAATTGTTGAAAACCAATTTCTTGTTGACGTGGCATTTTATTACTTATCTGCACGGTAGTGGAGTTGAGTCAATACACAATTAAAAAAAAGGAGTGATATCAAAAACCAAAACTGGTAAATGGGGCCGCCAAGTTTCGAATGGTTGCCGTTTTTGTCGCATGCAAATTTTTCAACGAGTAACTGGATGAAAAACTTGCATGCGACAAAAACGGCTGAAAATCTTATGGACAATCAGGCATTACGTCCCTATAATGTAGGGCAACGGTTTTGGTTCGTCAGACGACTCTTTCTAGGAAAAAATTGCTACCAAAGATCGTTGATTTTCTGTTACTGACTGTTATATGTTGTGGTGATATTCTGTTCCGAAACGACAACCGATTCTACTTGCGGAATGAGTTAGGAGTAGTCTACTCCCTGAAGTACATATATTTGCCCCTGGTTATGTAGAAAGCAAGAAGAAAAAGTTTAAAAAAAAAATTATTTTCTGTATGAAACGCGTAAATAATAATAACAATAAGATAATGTTAGGGGATCAAGAGCGGATGAAGGACAAGGAAAAATAAAATATTCTCTAACTTTTTACGCATCTCCAGCACTTGATTTGATTATTTTCTTCTACAACGTATCGACAAGTCTGTTGATGGCGACTAAAAATGGGCGCCAGCAGTTAACACCATCCCCGCATAATTCGTAATATAGTTATAAACCACACCGTGCACTTTGATTTTTGCTTTGCTATTGACAGCACACCTCACTCATGAAGGTTTTTACTGCTACCACAGCATTTCTCAATTTGCATAGTCGATTACTAAGCGTGTATGGATTCTGGAGTGGCTCGTTTTGACTTTATTGCGAATTTAAAATATAGCCGTCGCACTTTATGAACGGCCGGTGGAGGCCAGGTTTTTGGGTTTTATTGGCTTTGCTTGACGGTTTACACGTCATTTTGCCGTGGTTCATCGCCGATGGCATAAATGATGCGAAGAAGCCTTTTGGCTGGGCCTCTTTTGTATGAAGACGATGGGTCGGGATGGTTCCTACGGGGATTTATAACCACGATAATGGGGGTGATGAATGCAGACAGTGTCACAGCCGCCTTGGAAATATTGATTCTTTTCTAAGGATGGAGTGCGCTAACGATAGACTCCCAACCCATCTAAATTACGGTTAACGATGAAGAAGAAAAAAGTTGATTCCCAGCTTGGGTTGGGATGGTCCTTTGGGATTGGCACCGCCAATGAACCAAATCGAGGTGCCAATGTCGAGAATGATAAAGTAGTCCTTGGCCACAGCTGCCACTGGTTCGCCTCAAAAAGAACGCTCCGCCTCTTAAGGGCGCGTTTACGGAAACGGCTAGTCTTCGCGTTTCCGCAACTAGAAACTAGACTATATCTGAAATTCAAACATGGGGGCGGTTTTAGCTCTGCCGGCTCGTAACGAAAACTGTCGATAATGCGCGTTCAGAAGCGACTGGGAAAATTGTTTCGTCAAGAGGAATTTTTAAAGTTATGGTCACGGATTATAAGACTGCAAGCATTTACTCCACCGATATCGGATTACCATTTGTTACCATGGCAACGACACCTTGGCCATCGCGATTAAATTCCAGCTGCGACAATGCAAAGGCGGTTCGTTACGTAAACGCATCTAAGCTTGGGTAGATGTAAAAATACTTAAGTACTAGACATGTAATTGGGTTCTGAGGGATGCTACAATACATTATTTACCATATTCTTATTTCCATCTTGCACAGCAATTCCGGTATAAGAAGCAAGCGAACACCGAAGCAAGCAAACGAACCCACCACCGATCTTTACGAGCTCATCTGAATAGGCCTGCCACCAGCACGAGGTTTGTTGAAGAAATGATAAAAGAAGCGACTACGTTGTTTCAAAACGTATGAAATGGAAGCAACAGTGTTATATTTTTTGACTTTTTTAAATTATCTTTTGCATTCTTTCCACTAAAATAACTTTCACTGTTCTATTGTAGCAAATAGCTTCGTGTTGTTTATGAGAATCCATTCCGGGTGTTGCAGACATAGGGCCTTAGGGCTTCGTCGGGCAGATGACCGGGTGCGGTTAACGCTCGCTAAAATCCTTTGACCCTTTTGTGTTGTTTATGTAGTGTTGTACAACTCTTCCATTGTTGTACCCGTGCCTTAATTTCGTGAAGATGCACGGCTGCAACAATGAAATCATTGTTGGACTAAAGTGCCGTGCAATCTTAGTACCATGAAGACGTGCACGGTACAGCACCATGAAGACTTCACTGTGCCACGGAACCCCAAGAAAAAACAAAGACTATTAACACTACCTGAGGCTTCTGGCGAATCAGCAGCGTACGAAACACATTCACCTTCCACATTTAAAGGAATTTGAGACAGCAACACATCTGTATCTGAATCATCAAACAAATCGTCGGCTATGTTGGCCACCGCCAGTGTATAGCCACAATGGAGTCAGCTTTTAGGAATTTGAGACTGAACGTTACTCGCAACAATGGTCTCGTTGTAGAAGTGTGTTAGACAACGTTGTTCGGCAACAATGCGATAAGAAACCGTCTGTTGATCTCGTACCTTCGGCACTCGATCGACCTCGGCTTTCTTACCGCATTGTTGCCGAACGCCGTTGTCTAACTGATACATCGGGGCCATTACCCTTAGAGAGCAGGCTACCTTTACCTCCCCTACTAAAAATAGGTTTAGCCAACCAATGGAAAACCCGAATATTTTCGAAAATATGTGAGGTAGGAATTTCATCTTATAGAACTTATTGATTTCATGTACCAAAATTGGACCCTTGTTGTGAAATTTCAACCAAACCTGCAGTGTCGGATTGGCCCGCCTGGGAATCCGGGGAAGCCCGGGAGGCCCTTACCAAAAGAGGCCTACTCTGTATGTAGTTCGGGGCTTTCTGTTAGTGCAAAGAAACGAGCACAAACGGTTATGATTCACCCAACACATAGCACACACAAAAAAAGGAAAGGCCCACGACATTTTTGAGAAAAGGGCGCGCCCACTTTCTTTTTCTCAGGGAGGCCCACCCCCTTCTCAATCCGAACCTGCAATCAACTACAAACCTGCAAACGCTATAGTGTTCCAAACATACACACAAAATCCAAATTTAGTCGAGTATTCGATCTCGCCCGTCTCGTCTCCTCGGCCAGTAAGAAGAAAGACGCCGTGGAGATTCCTAAAGTTGGCATAGTAATTAGACTAAATTAGTCAATGAATGGCCTTCAAGGATTAACTGAAACTCGGGACATCGTGCTTTTAGATTTCGTTTTACAGGTTGGCGTTTCTACCTGGATAACCGTGAAAACCAGGAAAAATTCAGGGAATTTATCAAGTCTGGAAAAGTCAGGGAAAAATCAGGGAATTTGATAAACATACACTGGGAGTTTCAGGCAATATCAGCATTTTTCGGAAACACTTTTTCCTCTAGAAAGTTAGCTAATTCGTATTTAACTTTTTTACTTCTAAAACTTTCACTTTATTTAAGTTATATGTTCTCGTGTTCTCTCTTTTTGTTCATTTCGGGTAAAGCAAAAATTCCTTAGGTCTAAGTAATATGGGTGGTTACGTCTTAAGTGCATTACTAGTTTTGTTCTGATTACGGTATTCCATATACTCTTTACCAGGCCCAGTTACGGTGGTGCAATTTTTGATTTAGCAAAGCCATGTAACGTGTTATTGGATTTGAGTGAAATTTGAAGAAAAATTATTTTTAGGGTTATACTCCATCTTATTTTGACCGAAAAAAACATCGGGGAAAAAATGTCAGTATTGCTCCGAGAAACCGGGAAAAATCAGGGAATTTCATCATGAGGTTTTGAACTGCGCCACCATGTTATATGTTTCAATCTTTTAAGCATTAGTATTAAAAAACGCTTCAGCGTATAAAATACGAATGTAAAATAAAATAAAATACGAATGTAAGCACTAATACGTGTAAAAGAATCTCCAGCGACCCAAAAAACAAGCTGGAGCTTCTTTTACACGTATTAATGCGACGCTGATGGCTTAATATATATTCCTTTAGGGCTTTAAGTTTTTTTAAGGCTAACATCCGTATTTTATACGCTGAAGCGTTTTTTAATACTAATAGCCGTTATTTTTTTTCTTGTGTCAGCAAGAATAACACAGAATACTGTAATCACTTTAAAACAACTGTTATACCAGAGCCTTTTTAATACTCAATTTTAAGAGCTATAAAAATTGAAAATCGGTACTTTAGTTCGATCTCTAGGAGAGAGAAAAATTTCCCCAACAAGAAGAACAACAATAATTGTAGTCACTTTAAAATAACTTCAAAAGGCCATAGGCTTCTTCATACCTATGTTTTAAGCTGTAAAAGTTGAGTATTAGTTCATTGGTTCGATCTTCAGGTGTAGTACAGCTGATGCGGGTCAGAATTTGTGCTAATCATAAACATCGAGCTAAAAGCCATGAAATTTGGTTGACATCTAAATTATTAGCTAATAAATCGAGCTAGCTATGAAATATCTCGAGATACCCACCGAAGGCCCCGTCGTCCCCCAACCATACTCATCTCTACGAGGTTATTGGCCAACAAATTGTAGCTGATCACGCTAAAACATGACTTGGTGCACAAGGCATTCTTAGCAGTACAAATCGAACTAGAACTTGTTGATTATCAACCTCATGGAAAGAACACACGGATGCACTTGGGGTGGATGTATCTTATAGGGTTCCGTATGTAGTTCGATTTCTAATGCTACAATGCATGTTTTTATTACGTTCAGCAAGAATTTGTTGGTCATTGATGCTTCATGGGGTGCACAGGAGGGGAGGGGGGACGCTGGCGGAGGCTTTGGTGGTATTTCATAGGGATCCATGGGTAGTTCAATTTCTACTGCTAGGAATTATTGGTGTACCAAAATGCATGCTTTATACGATCAACAAGAATTTTTAGGGCATCAACCTCATGGAGCGGGAATACGGGCGATGCACAGAGGGGCCTTGCAGGATTTCGCGGAAGTTCCATAGCTAAATTAATTTCTACTGCTAACAATGACTTGTGTACAAAATTTCATTACTTTAGCGCTATCTGCAAGAATTTGTTGGTCAGGCCTCAAGGAGGAGGCACGGGGGGTGCCCAGTCCGTTTTGGTGCCTTGTATATTATCTCGATGGGGTTCCATAGCTAGTTCAATTTGATGCTTCACTTCTATGTGGGCTTGTGTACCAAATTTCATGTTTTTAGCTCTTTCTGCAATAATTTGTTGGTGAAACCGCAGGGTTAAGGGGGTAGAGCTTAGCGGTGGGGAGGGGGGAGCCTTGGGGTTATGTTATTGGGGATTCCATGGCTGGTTCGATGTGTACTGCTAAGAATGACTTGTGTGCCACAATTCAAGCATTTAGCCCGATCTGCAGTAATTTGTTCGTCAAGCATCAGAGAGGGGGCACAGGGGAGCGCTAGGGGGTCCTTTGGGATATTTCGTGGGGAGTTCCATGGTTGGTTTGATTTGAAATGCTAATAATGACATGTGTGTCAAGGTTCATGCTTTAATTCGATGTGCAAGAATTTATTGGTCAAACCTCAATGAGGGGGACACATGAAGGTGCTGGGGGCCCTTAGGGGTTATTTCATGGGGTTCCATGTCGTTTTCGACTTGTGCTGCAAAGAATGATTTGTGTCCCAAATTTCAAGATTTTAGCTCGATTTGCAAAAATGTGTGGGTCAAACCTCAGTGGGGGGCACAGGCGGCGCTGGGCCGCTTTGGGAGTATTTCATGGGGTTCCATGGCCAATTCAATTTATGCTGCTAAGAATGACTTGTGTACCAAATTTCATGTTTTGAGCTTGATCTGGAAGAATTTGTTCCCCAAGCCCCTGGGAGGTGGCACAGACGGTTGGGGTGCTGGAGAGGGGGGCGCTGAAGGCACTTGGGGTGTTTCGGGGTGGGGAGGGGGGCATTTATGGTTCGATTTTTACTGTTAAGAAAGATTTATGTACCAAATATCATGTTTTTAGCTCGATTTAAAACAATTTGTTACTCCACTTAATGATTTCTGCCCAGTGTTCTACAATAATAATTGCCCTGCTGACGAAAATACTGCAGTCACATCAAAATCGTGTTCAAAAGGCCCTGGTCGGTGTTAATACCTACATTTTAAGCTATACAAATTGAAAATCGGCTCATTGGTTCGATCTATTGGTGAGAGCAAGAGTTCTAGCCCATTTGACTTTCCGTGTCAAGAATATTGTAAGTTGCATTAAAATAGCCTGCAAAAGGCCCTAGGCCTTGTCCATACCTACGTTTTAAGCTATAGAACTTGAAAATCGGTTTATTGGTTCGAAAAGTTCCAACAACAACAAGAACAACAACAACAACAAGAAATGGCCATGCTGTGGACGCCGAACGGTTCAATTGTTGTCATTAAAATGTGTAATGCGGTGAAATAGTTATGACACGACCCCGAATACCGAATTTCGTTGGTCTATGTCAATTTTGGGCGAAACTATAGGAGTTCAAAGTTTGACGTTTAATATGGGAGTTCATGCTGAGGCTTACATAAGGACCGCTACCACGGTCCTTGATAACATGTCGAGCTAAAGATGCCCGATTAATTTTGTCCGTCGAATTTCAATATCCCTTAAACCACCTGCCCAGCACTCTTACTGATTGTCGAACTTAAACCTACAAACAAACCACAGACTGCATGTACAAAATTTCAGATGAATCGGCAAGGTTTTCGAAAGTAATCGTGAGTACAGACAGATAGACAGACAGACAGACACCAGCACAGTACGCGTAGTCCCTCTGCACTGCCTCGCATCGCGCGCCATTATTGAATGCAAATATATATAAAATACACTGGAGCCAAAAACACATGCGATAAAAGAAATAAAACACTAATATTTAGATACCAAGGTGTGCTGCACGCGGTACCTTCATTAGAGTAAAAAATATAAAAAATAAAATGATAAAACACCTTGCATTTCGTCTAACAGGCCCCTCCGAAGCAGAACATGATGGCACTAAAACCAAAATA
>JAHWFP010114150.1:0-20483 GCA_023313725.1 Lithobius niger
TACATATGGACAACAAATTGACTAGAAATGCTTACAAATGGACTGTAAACTGAATACAAAAGCCTACAAATGGACAATAAATGAGCTGCAATGCCTACAAATGGATTAAAATTGCCTGCAAATATACTACAATGGACTACAAATGATTATAAATGAACTATAAATGGGCTATAAATTTCAAAAAATTCCTACAAACGGGCTACAAATGCCTACAAGCGGCTTACAAATGTCTACAAACGGCTTACGACTGCATACAAATAGATTATAATAAAAATACCTACAAATGCTATAAATTGATTAAAAATTACTGCAAAATTCTATAAATAGACTACAAATGCCTAAAATTCCTTTAAATGGATTACAAATGCCTAAAAATAGCTGCAAATGGACTAAAAAAAGCGATAAATGAACTGTACATTCTGCAAATGCCTACAAATACACATGCCTACATATGCGTACTACAAATACTTGTATATGACTATAATGGGTTACAAATCCCTGAGAATGGCTACAAATTGAGTATAAAATCCTACCAACGCCTGAAACACAGATTAAAATTAAATTGAACAGAAGTTCAAATGTTAGGTTATCAAATGTTAAGTCATTTAATATCAAATAATAAATCTTTAAGAAACTGAATTCTATATTGTGCCTGTTTGCAGTAAGTTTTGTCAGGTACACCCCTGTATGATATTGTGTACTTTCAAATTGATTTGTTTAACACAAAAAACATATATTTTGATTTTAAATTTACATATCTGTGGGTTTTAAGAACCGATATAATGCTAAATATTAATTATACGAAGGCCATTTTGGAAAACGGCGCCTAGAAAAACTATCCAGGATATGGTAAACGCCCAATTTTTTTTCTGGTCACCTTTCATGTTTATTAAGTGATATGCCGGATTTGATTTGTGAGAACAAAACTAATTTTGGGACCTTATTAGAGACTGGATAATGATGCTTTTGACCATTTGACTACAATGCAAAAATTGACAGGTGTTGTATATTTTCCAGCGGCAATAGAAAATGTATTTCTACAATCCCGCTGAACTTGTTAAACTACAAGTTTAAACGGGTGACACCTGATTCTGTCATCGTCTCTGAGCCAGGGGGTCTCTTCCGAGCTTTGTGCATTGCTTTTTCATTGGCTGTTTTCTTTGCTGGTACCACTGACGTCACATTGCAGCTCGAGATCTCACGTACAAGCACTCAAGCCAAACCAGACCGGAGCAAGTTACGTTACGCAAAATATTGGTGGGAAAACGACTTAATGTGCTTGGGAAGGACCAACCATTCTGTACACTATCGTTCCACTCGACCTTGCTCTGAGTGAGAAATAGCGACTGTATTTCACGTTGTAAAAATGAAGAAGAGAATAATAAGTTGATGCCAAGTCACATACCAACCTACGTTTTTCAAACGAATCAGCATTTAAAATGTTCAAGCACTCACTCTAGCTTTTATTTTTAAGACCAGGTAGATACTTCGTAAATTGCCATTGCACTGATTCCAAATTGTCAATATCTTTGGCGTCATGGCTACTTACAGTGATGGACGTATTTTTCACAGCTCCTGCAGATCTTGCAAAACGAAAACGAAAACGTACTACGATGTCACCATTGCTTAGGAAGAAACCATGCCACCTGCTACAACTTACCTGATGTTATTACCCACTCCCTGGTCACAGGTAATGTTCCCGGGTTGAAGTGGTTTTGTGAAATGTGCGCCCCAGGTAACGACACGCTAATTGAGCGCAATAGAGTGATCAGCGACGTCCTAAACAAATACGACCTTATTATCGACCGAATTTAGAAGCCTCACAACCGAAGTTCGACGGGGTTTTGCCAATTTTAATTCCAACAGTGTTGATGCTAATGCTAACCAGCTTAAGTCCAAAAGGCAACGTAAATAGGTTTGCATCCGTATTGATTTAACCAGCTTAAATCACATCCAAACAACACCTCGACCGGCCATTTTGTCGCCACAGGTAACCTGCAACATCCAGATTCACCCCACAACAGTTTGAACGAACAAAGTCTCACTGCTCCATATCAACCCCTCGAATGTCGACCGAAAGTTAAATCCACTGATGTTAGGCTACTGTTATGATAAACATTCGTCTTTTATTGCTCAAGGCAAAGTTCTAAGTCTCAACAGTTCCCTAGCCGCCTTCCCACTGCTTTCCTGCTACACAGGTCGTGCAATCGAAACTGAAACCGAACTCGAACGCATTAGTGCTGCTGCTGGCCAAACGATGGCGCCTTGTCCCCGGCCTTGGTCGCCCGTTGCCTCTCCAGAGCCGACGATTCCTAAGCGGATCAATTTCAAAGTGCATCTCTCACACAACAATTACAACCGCCAGAAACGCCACGAAAAGACACAAACAAATAAAGATGAAACTTTCAGGCAAAACTATGTCATCAAAACACCCAACTTAACTCACGAAAATTTTTGTTGGTGGCCTTCACACCAACATTAAGAAGGTACATATTCAAAACCTGATTAAAATCTCGTTAGGCTTCATAGTTGAGTGCTACCCACTTCGCATTGCTCACCCATCCTACACCTCTTTCTGCGTGCCTATTGCTACTGACTTTGCTGACATTCTCATCAGCTCAGATCTGGCCACTAGGCACCCACATCTCCCACTTTACTAGCCGAAAGCATAAGTCACACAAAACTCAAACAACCACCTCTGCACCCACCCCTTCCCCTGGGACCAAGTCAGAAGGAATCCTGTCCACCAAGGCATCACCCAAAGCTGTGCAAAGGGCCATCGACCAATTTTTCAAGACAAACCTGCTAAAAAATCTCACCGGTGATCTTGAAACTAACATTATAGTCTGGAAAAATACACACCAAACCTTCACTCCACATCCAACTGGGCTGACCACACCGAAGAAGACGACAACAGCAACTTTTTACATTTAAGTGGCAGTCTTGATATAAAGAAAACATAAATGGTTCCACAAATGAAGATGCAGAGGTAGAATCTGACAGCTTTACTATTCAGGTCTAAAACTCTCTGCCCCCGCAAATGGTCCCCTTACCAACGCCTCCACCAAGACTTCCATTCTCTTAGCTTTGCTTACTTCAATGCCTTGGGGATCTTGAACAAACTCGATGAACTCACAATCTTTGTTACTTCTCAAAGGCCTGATGTCATTTGCGTCACTGAAACCCACCTTACTGAAAGCACCGATAGTTCCTCTCTTGCTATTCCTGGATTCATTCTCTACCGCTGTGACCGTGAGACTAAACGTCACGCCGGTGACGCTATCTACGTGAAAGCCAACATTCCTTCCTCCTTTCTTGGCTCGTATAAAGATCCTTTCTACGATTCAGTGCCGTCTCCACCTGAGCAGCAACCGTCTACTTCAAATTGGTTGCTGCTAGAGGATCCCAAAAATCTCGCCACAACACAGTTGGCCAGCCCTCCAGCTCCGGCTCACTAAGTGGTGTAAGCAACTAAATTTTTTCCCGTACCATCAAGGGCTTAAGCAACTTTCCCTTGTTTCGGTCAACTCTCGTTTCCTCAGAGGTGATCTCATCCTGACGT
Source organism: Lithobius niger (assembly GCA_023313725.1). NCBI lineage: Eukaryota > Metazoa > Arthropoda > Chilopoda > Lithobiomorpha > Lithobiidae > Lithobius > Lithobius niger. The sequence goes on from JAHWFP010114150.1 coordinate 3,563, forward strand.
ACCAAATCATTCACCACCTAATTGATGTTAACATTTTAGCTTTTTTAGCCAGCACCGACTGTTTTCTATTCTATTCTATCCTATCCTTTAACAGGGTGCGGAGACTAATCTTTTACGTCAAAAACTGTTTAGGGAAAGGACTTCATTTTGCGGTGGGAAAAACTGAAAATTTAATGGATAGCCTCGATCCGAAGTACTGTAAACACATCAAATATTCATGGGTTGAATAATTACATGTTTTGCTATAGAACCACTTTTGGTAAAATTGCAATATCTTGGTAAACAGTTAACATATGCCACGTTGTTTTCACAGGCAATAATTTGAGTGAAGGTAGTTATTTGTAATTCTTTAGAAATGAGAGTTTTTTTTCTCCCTGTAAACTCTTGAGTAAAACGAGTTGGACGGTTATGGTCAATATTGCTATTAAAGCCACCTGTTTATACTGCCAATTTCACCAGAGATGCAGTTGTTTTCAGGAGTATTTTGTAGCTTTTTCTCGTTTACCATTTCCTACCAGCAGGCAAACAGCACGAACGTAGCTCTTAAATTACTATTTCTCAGTTGACCACAGATGTTTCTTTAACGTCATTCTAGTACTACTTTTCAGTTTCCACTTTGCAAAAAGCTCAACTACTATCATTGTACTATCGTACTATCGTACTAAGGCTACTGTTTCAGAGCCATTATGTTATGACTAACTGAAGCCCGTGTTACTCACAAGTGGTGTTGGATGCACCTTTAAAAACCTGGTGTGGTCAGGTCTGTCGTTTGTATGTCCATGAGGCATCAAACTAACTTTATTTGAAAACCTTTTGATCAGGTTACGCTTAATAAACAGTTTTAGTTAAGACTAAACAAACGTAGATTTTCGTTCGCTATGTTCACTCAATCAGCGCATCCTGTGAGTCTTGAAAGTGAGGTAGTAATTCGTTGGTTTATTGCTATTTAAGTTGTGCATTATTCAAGTTGTCTAAATGTCTCTCACGATGAGTACGGCAATATTAATTGAAAGACGTGATGGGCAGAGTTCCTTTCTTTCCAAATCCTCATCTCCCCCCCCCCCCCCCCCCTCCAGTGATGTTAATAAAATAACGCTTAACAAACTGGATGATGATTTCCTCACAGGTTTGCATTTCTTTCAGTGCATTTTTGCGCACACTGTCGAATAAACGTTTATTTTCGTTCGCTTCGCATGGTCGGAAATAAATAAATAAATACGTCTTTTTGTAACAATGTCAAAGCAGATTAACAGATTTTATTCAAAACATAAAGTGGCCGGAAACCATGAGCAGTCAAAACATTTAGCCTACCGATAATGCCACATTTCGCGATGTGCACCACATGAAGGTTACAAGTATTTTTTGTTTGTTTTGTTTACAAAGGTATCAATGCTTGCGGATGTAGTGATTAGGTTGGCGCCCATATCGAAACAATTCAGCTACGAAATAAAAACGCCTTTATATAGTTTTAAAGTGTTTCAAAGTTTTTAACGAGGGTATATAATTTCGGCTGCCGGTTAACAGTGTAGCTAAATTTGGCTTAAAACCATACTCGTTTAGCTGAAACACGCATTCTTTTATTTTCTCATCAGTAATCAGTAACTTTGCCGAAGGTTTGATTTGCCAGGCACAGCAGCAAAAAACATAACACGTGCACCAAGAATGACGAAAATGTTCATGAAATTATTTTACCCCAGTACATGTAATTGTTTAACGAACCGAGTAGAAGTTGGATCAGCCTAGGGCATTTGTGTTAAAATCTTAACTTTTTGAGCTCATAACGCCGTAAAAAATGTAAATTTTTTAACCAAATCTGGAATCTAGCCTCAAAGCGCTTTGAAGCGACTGTTAACCGCTTTCGCAGTCTATCCTAAAATGGCTTTGCGTTAACCGTTTCGGGAATCTAGCCTAAAAAGGCTTTGTAGTGAGCGTTAACTGTTTCCGGAAACTAGCCTCGCTACTAGTAAAACAATTTTGAAGTTCGGCCCAGCCAAAGCCGAGATTTAAAGCGAGGAAAAAATACAACGTTTTGTTGTTTTGTTCTTGTTATTCTACAGCAGCATCGAACTGTCGTCTGTCCTCTTTACATACCACTGTACACCACCTACCGTCATAAGAATAAGATAAAATCATAGATCCTTAGGTGGTCGTTAGCCTTCTGAAGGGTATTTTAGTTTACCTGAAGTAGTTATGTAAAAAAAAAAAACCATCACGTGGTAATTGAAACAAGGATATTTTGCTGATTTGTGTGGCTCTAATGGCTGCCATCTTGAAATCAGGTGGCCATTTATCATCCGGTTTGCTTCAAATTTAGAACGTAGATAAAATAGTAGATACCAAGTGAATCTGCCTACGTCACTAGTAATCTGTAATGGCTTCCATATTGAACTCAGATGGCCATTTTGAATTATGCTTATTATCGTACGATGTCCTTAAAATCTGGAATGTTGATATACCAATTGAACCAATGAACGTGCTATTTTAACTAGTAATATGTAATGGCCGCCCCCGCCGGGGGCGCCCCCGGGGGGGGGGGGGGGAAAGCTATATACCTGTTATTACAATTCTCAAAGTAACACTGATTAATAAACAAAAACGCATCGTTAAACATTAAGAGTTACTGTTCCAAGATGCCCACTGACTGGCACAAATCCCACAATAACATATGAAAACAAGCAATTTAAATGTTCAGTCCTAATTTGCGGACCTTTTGTTTACAATTAAAACACACAACACTAAAACAACGAGCAGCAACTCTCTGCTGCAGCCAGCAACAGATGTTGGAAAGACACAGCCACCGAAATAAAAATAAAAAAATAAGGTCTTTCCAACATGGCCGTGTTGTGGGCTGCAGCAGAGAGTTGGTGCTCGTCGTTTTAGTTTTGTGTGTTTTAATTGCGAACAAGGTCCGCAAATTAGGACTGAAAATTTAAATTGCTTGTTTTCATATGTTGTTGTGGGATTTGTGGCAGTCAGTGGGCATCTTGGAACAGTACTTCTCTGCTCTCATAAAGTAATAACGAAGCTAAGCTTAGACAGCAAGGGTCTATGTGTCAAATTCTGCTAGTAAGAGAATAGTAAGCATTTGACTCTTATTACTTGGTGGTCAGATTTTGTTCTTAAGATTAGAAAAGCGATACACTTTGACAAAATACTTAAAATATCCTCCTGTAAAGACCCACTTCATGCTCCAATGGTAGTGATGTGTTTGTTTTCAGTTTTGCTTTAGGCTAAAAGACTTTTTTCCAGTTAGGTAAACAGTATAGCATAAGTAGCAAAGAGCAATCTATTACCTTATTGTCATCGAAATTTGTACAAAGCTAGTCAACATTTCTAAAACATCAAAAGTCAAACACCGAACTTCACAAGAAAATTACGTTCTTTAAAGAAACAAGGCCTAGGAACTTTTGAACGCTATTTTAATGTGACTACAATATTCTTCTTGTTGGGGAAATTTTGCTCTCACCTAGATACCGAACCCTAGAACCGATTTTCAATTTTTATAGCTTAAAATTGAGTATTAAAGAATCTAACATACTTACAACAGTATTTTAAGGTGATTACAATATTCTTTTTTCTTGTTATTCTCGCTGGGACAAGAAAAACACAGATATTAGTATTAGAAAAGCCATCAGCGTCGCACTAATACGTGTAAAAGAATAAAAAAAAACACTGATGTCACCATAACAACGGAAAATTAAAACTTAAATTTATTGCTTCAAATTTATTTTACTAATTTAGCGACCTTTTACTAGATTACTGACTTGTCACTCGTAGCAGTCTCATTAGAGCTTACACGGGCAAAAATACTATATCAGTGTAAAGCTTGTCTATCTTCTCTCACCGTAGTGTCTTAAGATTGCAAAATGCTGGCGATGTATAACATTTTTTTTATAACATCAATGTCTCAACAACAGACCAGTGGCAAATATTATATATATAATATATAATATATATATGTATTATATTATATGTATTACTAGAGGAAGCCTGTGCTACGCACGGGGCCGTTCATGAATGAAATTTACAGACCCTGTTTCCGCCCTCCTCCTCCCCCGTCCCGCCAACCTTGGACACTGGCTTAGAAACGCTAATTCCCCACTCCACTTCTCACTCCCCATTCCCCACTTTCCATTATGTAATTTTCAACAAAAAATTCAATCCATTCCAAGCATCGTTCCCGAGCACAACGCAGCCGGGACCTGTTTACCTGTTTGCCCGGAGCTCAGGTCTAAAAGTCCTCATCTGCGAATAAAATAAGCCATAGCATCGTTTCCAGCTGGCAATTTCGAATTTGTTTATTAAAGGTTGTGGCCCAAAGCCATGCACCCTATACTACAGCTAAATACAAAATGAATTCAACAATTAGCACGTGCACCAGAAATTGTTAGGCTCCGTAGCAAAGACATTACATAGCGCATAGCGTGTGGGCTGTTAGACTCCTGTAAGTTTAATAAATAAATAAATAAGACATTACACGTCCACGAAAACAATGAGAAGCGATTACAGTGATTGTTGTCCTTCCGGTTTTCCATTTATTTTTCCTTTTATCAGCTCAGCCGGCATCCAGAATTATTGTGTATATATATATATATATATATATATATATATATATATATAATACGTTTAGGTTGCACTTAGTGCAAAATCATCATGCACTATAATGAAAAAAGGCGAGTGGCCGACAATGTCTGTAACAAGCAGAACAATCAGAAATACTGCTTCCGTAATGCTGGCTATTAGAGCCGAGTTTAATAGTTTCAAGGATGTGCCCTGTAACAATCAGAAAGAGGGCGAGCGGGTTCATTCTTCCCACCGTAGCAAAATAAAAGAACGACCGCCCGACCGCGACTTCCCTAAAGCCCATGTCAGACGGAAAGACTTTCACTCACGACAAAATTGTCCTAACGGCAGAAATGGTTCCCCCCCCCCCCCACATTTTGTCGTGCCTGGAGTTGGTTGTCACACGGACAGATTTCCTCCACTCCCGACTGCCCTCAGGATCGAGAGACACTTGCTCTCTTTATGTCCAACTTCACCCCTTTTTCTGGAAAGCGTGGTATGCGTTCACCATTGGTCTCTATCGGTCACGTGAAAAAAAGTCGGTACCCAGAGGGCTGGCCGCCTAGCCTGGCCATCGAGTCTGGACGACTCTTTAATGACTCCAAACTTTTGTCGTCTGCCCCATGTCACACGAGCCAACTTACCTTCCCTACTCGATTTTTAGCCCTGTCGTGAGTGAAAATCTTCTCGTCTGACACGGGCTTGAGAAAACAAAACAGCAGGGGTTGCAAGGAAGGGGGAGCAGGGATGGGGGAATATTCAGACCACACAATGGGGTATGCGGGAGGAGAAAGGGGCTACCAGGGGGGGGGGGTAGAACCAGGCACTGGGAGAATGTGGGGGGGGGGGGGGGGTTCAAAGTAAGCTACGAGACGGGGAGGTGGTGTTGACCGTTTTCATTTCATGCGCAAAATATTTTTCTCAGGCATGCAGGAACCGGCTAGACCAGCGTATGTTACGCCGGAGGTACAACTAGTAATTAGAATTTTCTTTCCTGGCATCCATTGATTTCTCTTCCATGTTTTATTCTTGATGATTTAGTTGAAGGTAAAACCTTAAAGGTAAATGGATCAGTGGGTAGTAGAGTTAGTGGATGCGACATAGCATATCCCGTATGCTGTACAGGGTCATTATGAACGATTCATCAGGTTTTAACACACTACATTTCAAAACATAGTGCACAGGGAATTTAGAATTTAGATTCAACATTCAGCACAATCGGTAGCTGTTTTCAAATTGGCGTGTATGCAAAAGAACATTCATGGTTCTAGAATATGAGAATGCTGTGGGCATTCTTGACGGATTATAAACACTACCACCGTGACAACAAAGCATTCTGCAATGGCACCGACGGCTGGGCTGAGCTCAAGAATCGCAATTCATGCAGTGCCATTAGCAGAGATGCTACAGCAAATGTGGTTGATTAGTTCATGAACGTATGTCGTGTGACCAGATGCAGTCACATTGATAATTTGTGATGATATGCTCAAACACTTGGATACTTAAAGCGAATGTTAATGTCGGAATTAAAACTTGGATACTTAACTTTTATTTTTACGTATATTCATTGTACCCTGTGTAATATGTTTTGAAATGCAGTGTATTAAATCCTGATGAATCCTTTATAATCAACCTGTACACTGCCCAGTCACCCCATTAATGTATAATGTATACAATAATGTATAATACTCTTATATACAAATGCGTAAATCACTCTATGTTCAAGTTTATATGCGCATATGTGGAAACTGCCAAATAAAGGTTTTAACATGAGCGACATGAAAGTGAGTGTCCGCAGGTTCCATCTCTCGTTCGTGGTCGTGACCCTATGCGGCCAAATTTGGAACGACTTGTCGTAACTATTTTCTCGGATAACACACGATAAAAATATGCTATATGGGTTATAACCTAATAGATAGATGCAGAAAAATACAATCTGTAACGATTCATCCAGGTTTGCAGCCCCTCCGCTTGTTAAGCGTTCCACAAGCGTGAAACGGTGAAACAGGTGGCTACTGCAAGCCAAGGCCGACTGAGGCAGAAATCGCGCATGTATTACCTCCCGACTCAACACCAGTTCATGAACGTGCGGTAAACTGATGCTTTCAGTGCTGCCTCACATTGACAATAAGATTCTAGCATTGTTGTATCAACTGGTTTGCATCTGAGAAACGAAATCAAGAGTTTTTCTTCCAGATGGCCATGTGATGAGACATGGAATATAATGCATAGTTGCAACATGGATACTCCCATGTCACTCATGGTTTTAACCACTGAAAATTTAAATATGACATAATTATACTAATCCACAGAAAACAGATATTCAAAACACACTGTTCTCCCACCCAAAAAAAAATTTTTGCACGACACAAAAAGGATCAGGGGACAAATTGATTCGACGAAGCGGAATTGAAATTTAAAAAAAACCATAAATAATTGAATTGAAATAATACGGCTACAAAAAATTCCTTACCGCCAAGTAATCTCGGATTTCTAGAGACGTGGCATTGTGGCTTATGCTTCAGTCGTCTCGCTTGCCAAGGACAGTTTAAGTGGAGCTTGTTCACCCAGTATCATTGACAGTTTGTGATAATAGCAGTGTTCTCTTTGATGAGGCGACATAGTATCGGGGCAGCGAAGCTTCAACGTCGCACACTTCTGATGGGTGGTAGTGTAGGTGAGAACTCAGCTTTGCAGCCTCTTTCTAATGATCTCGAAGATTCGCCATAGTGGGTATCATTGTTTATGTGCTTCTAGCACCACCTGTCATTCATTGTTACGGCCACTAATATAGTTATTGCGTCATCTTCTATCTGACGTCATATTGTCAATGAATGCGCTCGGCACAGGGTGCTGCACATTATTCAGACACACACCAACTGATTAGGTGTGTCTTGTTTGCCAGGCATGGTTTGGGCCATCCACCCGGTTGCTCCAGTACTTCTACAGCTTCTTCCACATTCATCTGTGCTGTTTAACCCGCTTATGGTACAGAGGGGAGCAAAACAAAAACAAAGGATTTTAGCGAGCGTTAACCGCACCCGGTCATCTGCCCGACGAAGCCCTAAGGCCCTATGTCTGCAACACCCGGAATGGATTCTCAGGAGGTCACCCACCCAAGTACCAAACAAAGCAAAACATTTGGTCTGTTAACAATGATCAACTACTACAATTAAGAATTACGGTATTGTTAACATTCAATTCAATGCAATAGAACATAACAATACCGAAAATCGTAATTGTTGTAGTTGGTCATTGTTAGCAGATCTTTTTGAACTTTTTGATCCCATCTGTACACTCGTTTGTAAAATTCTAACAAAACGTTGAGTAGTTTAAACCCAAATAATTTTAGAACAGCATCAAAGAAGCTCTTGAACTCTTGAGCTCTTTGATGCTCTTTGAAGCAGTTCTGAAAGTTGAAAACCTCCACAGCCAGTTGGGATCTGAAGTTTTACATTGACCAGAATTGACACGCACAGACCTCCACTGTTCCACACTGCACAGTCAATCAACTCACTTGTGACTCGGTATAACAACACTTCTAAATGTAAGAAAAGACAATTGCAGAAAAACATCCCACTCATATTACAGGTATAATAACTTGAAGTACATTACTTTTGCAATAAAGGTAAGACAATGCAGGCCAGCCCGATATGCTCGGTAAGGTACTACCATGGTATGCAGTCCATGAGATAGAAGATGTACTGCATCTAACTCACCAGTATTTAGACATTGGGGTAGAGTGTAGAAACCTTATTTTGGAATTCCTGGTTGGCGGATGGTGGAAAAGTGGCTCTTGGGCATCACTCACGCACAAAAAATGTAATCGCTCTGGCGTTCTGTCTTGGGGTACCTCAAGGGCCTTTAAGTTTAACATTCTATGACAATAGGTGGAACAGCGAAAAAGGCAATAAAGATGATTTTAATTTTTAATTTAATTTTAACATTATATCATTTGAAACATTTAGATAACAAGAAACGTAGCCGTAATTGCTAAAAAAAAAATTTCTGCACAAGTGTAAGTTATGGACCAAAATTGCCTGAAGGTTTTTAAGAAAAATAAAATTCTTTGTAACGCTAACGTAGTTTCTAAGAGAATCGAATGATATAATCTTAAAAATTATATTTTATAACAGTCAAATCATCATTTTTGCCCTTATCGTTATTCTGCCCGTTGCCATACCTCAAGACGGACCCCAGAGTGATGAAATGTTTTGTGTGTGATAATGATGACCAAGAGCAACTTTTCCACTCCTGCCAATGAGAAATTCCAAAAAAAACGTTTTTACGCTCTACCCCATGAAACAACTGAGCCAACAAACCTTGCATCTCATGCAACTACTGAATCTGGATTACTTTGTTGTTATAAAAGATATTTTTTTTAGCTATGGTCACGAGCATTGATGCTGGCGCCATCGAATCTTTATAATATCTATTAGCAGTCGTAAAACCAAGTGAACCACATCTGGCCAACAGTAGCCATTAAGTGACAGATGTTTGGCATTCTTACCCAACTCTGCATGAGCTGATGAGTATAAAAGGTTTCTACCATCTATCTAAAACATACTCGGTTGTTCAGCACTTGAAACAGTCCAACTTCAGCGCTTCAGATACAGTAAGTATCAACGTTTCTTTTTTTTCTTCTTGCTAAACGTAAAGGGATTTTTAAATCGTTAGAGTAAGCGTCTGAAAATCCACGGAAAAACTTTTCAAGTGAGAGTCTAGGCATCAAATTTCGTCATGAAGTGACGGTAAGCATTAGACCTTACTATCCAGTGGTCAGCTTACGTTTTTAAGAAAACGAAAGTAATGAATGCATTTTTTTATTTTTAAAAATGGAACAGATAGTATAAAGACTTATGTGATGATGGTATTGAGGTGTGTGCTTTCCTTCTTTCTTTTAGGTTCAAAAGGTTTTTTTTTTTATTTTTTATTTTGGTTTGATAACATGGCAAAAACACTTGCAGCAGATAGCATTATTGGTTGTCATCAATCCTAAGCTAAATTCGCATACATCAAACATTCTAAAGCATCAAAACTCAAATTCCGAACTTCACAAGAAAATTAAGATTCTAAAAAATGTTTTTATGTTAAAGTAATTCCAAATGCCATAAAAATGCTACAATCATACACACATGTTCCGAAAGAATAGGCTGTAAGCTGATTTAAAAAGTTTGATTAATAAAATTGGTTTACGAACTCATTAAGTGAGAGTATATGCTTACCAGCCTTTTTCTGATTAAATTTAACGTCTAGACCTTTACTGTCAATGCCTGTTGGTTCCTTCTAAGGTTTGAAATTTAGGCCCTTACTCTTAACATTAACGTATAGTTTTATTTATTGATCCGTGTTACTTTGAGTATTTGCACGTTCGATCCACAAATCCGAGTAATATTTTGTGTATTCTTTTGGCCAAATTTGACTACTACATTTTGAGGTAGGCAGCACAGTGCATCTTGGCTACATTGAACGAAAGTTGAAATTTTTTGAAGTTTTAAAAAAAATTCGAGAAATAGGACCCACTTTTTCGGAATCAGAATTGAATTTTGGATCCAGAAAACTTGTCCTTATTGCACTTTTTTTTTCTTCTTAGAAAAAAGTTTGAAGAGTTTCACGTGGAACGTTTTTTGTGGTTCACCATATATCGTATAATAATAATCATAAATAAACACAACAATTATAATGCTGAAAAAGGGATAAACCTCAAAACAACAACACAAAGATTTTTAATAACGAAATGGGACAACATGTACGGTTTAAGAAATAAAGGGTATTACCAACCAAATATTTTTAATAAATTACCGAAGAAATATTGTGCTTTCAAAATAAATGGAGGCTAAAAGGAAGTTCAAAAATTCTTATTGGAAGAATGTAGTACACAGCAAAAACAAAATTATAAGTCCGCGTTTGTGTGGAAGATTGTATATTGTAAACATTGTATTATTGTTATAAATATCGTATGTTAACTTTGGAAAGCAATTCTTATGTTCATGTTGTCTTTGTTGTAATATTGTTACTACTTTACGCTCACACAAGTTTTATGGAAACTTCGATCACAGTACTTCCAAGCGAATAGGATATTTAATAAAAAAAAAATGGCGACCTTCGGAGACGCTCTTTGAATAAAACTGGCTATTTATTATTATTTCTTAATTCTCATTGGTATATGTTTATAACAACAGAATTTTTTCCTAAAAGGAATGGTGATGCGCTACTTTCGTACACAGTTTCAGGTTTGCAGGAACATTGACTGCTTAGCAGATGAATGTGGGTGGTAGACGCAGGTTTTATGAAAAAAAAATGGAAAAAAAAACTATTGTACGTTTGTGACGCTCATAACTCCACGCTTCGTGTCTCATATTGATTAATGCACACAAAACGTTTCGGTAACACTAACATTCTGTTGCTATCAGTAAAATTACATGCAATGGAAGCAGATGCCACAATTCGATGTCGGGTCGAAAGAAGCTGACTAGTGTATAATAAATGAAAAAAAATTGAGCATATGTGGCCTTTGTGCCATTTCCGACCAATTGCTTAAATTTGTTTAGCTTAATGATTGCGAACTATTGAAAACGGTGCCTGAGGAACCTGACAATAATGCTTTGACGCAACTTGATAATTATGCTTTGAACAGTAGTTCCTATTATTCACATCGTATTGGCGAAATTTACAGTCTACTCCTTTACCATTAAAGTTTTCATAAACACAAATGCAAACCTATTTACGTTGCCTTTTGGACTTATATGTCAGACTGCCTGAGCGGAGAATCGAACCCACGACCTTTGAAACCATTGACTGAGGTCCTACAGCTGAGCTATACTGACACAGCCCTTTTGGTTGACGTGTCAGTATGATTCAACGGTATTTCATTCCAAAAGGCAACGTAAATAGGTTTGCATCTCTATTTATTTGACTCTTGTTGAGCCGTCGGCTTTCCGTCCTGTTTAATAAAAGTTTTCCGTAACTATGTTAAGGTTTGTTCATTACATCCTTCTTTATTCTAACATTTATATTTTCGTTTCTATTGTTAAGTCAAACAGGTTTGTTTTGTGTTTTTCAGAAATGCAGCTTTATATCACGATTGCTGTTATCTGCCTTGGTAAAATTGCTTTGGCTGAAGAGAGAATGGTGACGCACATGCCGTTTGTGCCAGATCAACATTTAGGTATAGCTCTTTTATAAAATTGTTTTGTCTTAAATAAGGTCTTAAAAATAGTGAAAGGCCAACGAATAACTGCAAAGGAATCCTATCACCTGTTTGGATTGCTGCTTTACGGAAAATAACATAGGAGTGAGTGGTAAACTGTGGTAATACGGATAAGTTTAATGCAGACAAGAGACTCAGTGTCATTAAATCCATAATGACACTAAGTGTAACCCAATGTGGATATGGCTTGATGATAGTTCATAACATATAACTGCGTAACATGTAAAAAAAAATGCTTTGAAATTCATTAGAGAGCCTTTTGCATTTAATTCCACTGTAGGCCTATTTTGTTTGCCTATTTCATGAGATTCTTACCATTCCTTCAGTATGTTTAAAGAATATGCTATGAATTTTTAAAGCACTTCAATGCGTTGGTTTACACGTGTTTAAGATGTTAAAAATGTGTTTTAGACCGTATTCTTGTTTATGCATACCGATTACTCATACAGAAAGCACCCTTTCAACTATCGGAATCATCTCTGGGGTTTTAGGATTGAACATCAAGGGATTGAATTATCCCTCAGGATGATTTTTCAGGGGCAAGGTGGCCTGATGGTTAGCATGACCGTCTCCTGTGCCAGAGGCCACGGGTTCGAATCCGGCCTCAGCCACCCCTGTCATTTTCGGGCAGAGAAGGGCTCTGTGATGTCTCGTGCTCATGTCGATTGTTGGCATGTAAAAGAACCTAGTTTTTCTGATAGAATATACCTAGCAAAATTGACCCTCTCTCCTTCTGGCGCCATGGCGAACGCTGGGTGCGCGTCGAAAAGCAACAGGATGATTTTGAACAACCTACTGCATGTTTTAATACGCAGGAGGGTTGTTCATCCGTCAAAAAATATGCATCTTATACACACTGAAATTTTTATTTAACTTCTGTTTTTGATTTTACATTTTTGTGATGGAGTGCAATACAAAATGTATTTTTGTACCACAATAGATTTGGATTTGTGTAAACTGTAAAGGCATAAACTTTGTTATTGCCACTGAAATGTAACCATGTAGCTTATAATATTAGTATAAAACATGCTTGAGCTTATAAATTACGAATGTAAGCCAGTAAAAATCCTAATGCTCTAACGGAACAGATACAAGAAAAAATACATGTACGCCTTCAGCACGGCACTAATACTTGTAAACAAACGTCCAGCATCCAAAATAGCACATGGAGCACTTATTAATGGAAGACTCCCAGCATACATGTTTTTTTTTTCCCCAAGATACAGCGTGTCGCCGCCAAGTTGTTGGTGTTTCATTGTTGTTGTGTTGTTGTTGTTGCATGACGGCCGCAGGAGTAAGCTTGAGTCTTTATCTGATGCAAAATTTTTATGCTACAACTCGCATTTGCATTCTCACAGCTAGAAGCTAGAAATCTTCTGAAATTCCAACATGGGGCGGTTTTAGCACTGCCGGCTCGCAACAAACACAGCCAATAATGTAAGTTCAGAAGCAAATAGGAAAATTATTTCGTCAGTTGGAATTCTTTATCTTATTGTCACGGATTATAAGACTGCAATCATTTACTCAAACGACGAGTGATGTAGCTAATCCGGGTAGCGTTGTTATCATTGCAACGGCACCTTTGCCATCGCGATTAAATATTAGCTACGACAATGCAAAAGCGAGTCATTGCGTAAACGCACCCTTATAGACTGCAACGAGCAGCTGAATAAAATACTTGCACGCGACAAAAATGGCTGCAAACTAGTTGGATGATCAGGCATTACTTCCCTATAATATATAGGACAAATGTTTCGGGTCGGACGATTTTTTCAAGGAAAAAATTGCCACCAAAGATTGTTGATTTTCTGTCAGTGACTGGCTAGTTAGCTAGATAGCTCCTGTTAGCCCGGAAGTCATGTTCAATGTCTATCTGCTTAAATTCCACGACTAAACAGCTAAGAATTAATGGTAGAGAGCATTGGCATCAAACTAATTGGGCAAATGTAAAAGCATTAATGAAATTAGTCATATAATTAAAATATGCGTATAAATATCATAAAAGAACTACTAAAATACTATTTAACCAGAAACCATTGTTGAATGGATTTAAAAGGGGTTTAATAGATAATGACATGTTACAGGAAAGGAGAGAATTACGGACAGGGATAGATTCAAAATAGAGTTCCAGGTAAATAGGACATTTTTAGAAGAAATGCAAAGCTATTTTAGTTGAATGAAAAAAAAATCTTAGTCAACCACAAAGTGTGCCTGCAGACTTTCTACTACAATGAATGTAATATTGAAAAAAAACACATGCTACTACCAAACAGCAGTATTACATTTAGTAGAAAGAAATAAGCCAGTCACGTAATGTTCAAAGTAATAAGAGCAGCTTTTACAAAAAGTAGTGACTTGGAAGGATGTGTATAAAAATGTTTTGTTTACTTTTAAAGAACTAGGTTAAGATTTTTTTTTACAAATTTTTGCATTGACGTATTGCCACAACAAATACATGTGTAGTAAAATTGAAGATTTCTCTCTCCGTTGTGCGTCTTTTGTAATAATGAAGGGAAATTAATTGACCACCAATTTTTCGTATACATTTCCATTGAAAATAATGTGAATTAAAATAAACAATGTAATAGCCCCTCCACCCCCCCCCCCCAAAAAAAAAAAAAATAGTGAATGCATTAGGCTTGATGTCTACCTAAGCTGGTTCGTTTGCAACCAAAAATACTCGCCCGAACTTTTATACAGGTAATCGAACTATTTTATTTGGAAATGTAAGTTTTATGGAACGATATTAAATAAAAAATTGCTAAAACAATTCTTGCAACAAGTTTTTAGGTTGCGAATTTTGAAGAAATGTCGTGCTTTTCATTCGTGGTACGTAGCTCCTTATGGCTCATCGGCGTTTCTTTGTTGCAGAATCATGACAAAAGTGCTGAACCGTCACGAATTAGATGAAATTTTGTATGGTGACAAAGTAAAACCCAGAGAGTGTATTTCTTTTCATATCGAAAATCGGGTTGATTTTGGGCCAGAAATTAAGGAAAATATATCAGAAATCGTTAAAAATCAGTTGTTTAAAACCTATTGTTAGAAACCATTTTTGCGGGTATCCAAACATTAATAAAAAAAATTACTGGTAACAAGGGATTTAAATTGGTCTGCCTGCAACGTGTGCAGTATTTTCCGCACAGTATTTTTTTTAAATATCAGTATTAGTGTAACAAATGGTATTAGTGTAATTAAATGTATTAGTGTATTAAACGTATTAGTGTAATTAAAGAACGTGCGCAAACGTTCGTTAATAATATTAATTTCAAAAAGTGATAGTGTGGGAAATGCAGTGGCAGTGACAGTGGCAAAAAGAGTAATTCAGTGGCAAATAATAATTTCAAAAAGCTATAATGAACACCATTCACTAACGCAGTGGCAGATGATGTGAAAATTAAGTTAAGTGATATTTGAATAAAGTTCCTGCTTTGTGAAAGGGGGAGATTTAAATTCCAATCGCCATAATGACTTTGGCCAAACTCACTAAAAAACCGTCAGGCTGCCTTCATCTGCCACGAACAACATGGCTTCTGTCTTAATCATAGCGCACTTTCTGTTACACTTTATTGGGCACCATTACACATCTTTCATCAATTTGCAACTAACCCCAAATTTTTGCATTTAGGGTGAAAAGTCAATTTTTAGTAGGAGGTTGAAAGTTTCATGGGGCAATAGATAACCAAGATAATTCCAGCATGCCTGTAAATATTTTCTTATTTTTTACACTTCCACTTCTTTAGCCAATGAAGCCTTTTCATTTGTCGAGCTAAAACAAGAAAAAACAGTTGACAAAAACAGTCGGGGAAAGCTGATGGGTTAGTTTTATTTATCTTTCAATGTTAGTGAAAGGCATTAAGTGTTTTTATGACTCATAGCTCAAAGCATGAAAGAAAACCGGGATTGAGTATAGCTGACGTATACACGCGCATAACAGGCTGTCTTCGGCTATTTATTCGGTTCAAATGTTGCCAGTGGAGTGAATGGCCTTGAACAGGATATAGAGAATGTTTCCAATTTTTCGATATGAAATTGTACAGTGCACATAACAGTTTGTTTCGTAGATGTTATTTTATTATTCATGTTCGTATTGTTGTACTTACAGATCAAGACACTCAAGCAGCACTGAAAAGCGCGCAAACCGACTCAATTTGCTTCGAATCAGTAAATCAAGAGATAAACATGTGGGCAAAAAGGAAAAGCATGTTTGGTAATAGGTGCGTACGAGCATTTCCGTGTTTGTTCATAATTATGTGCAGTAGAATTATCTAGTAACTCTTGTGTGAATCTGAAAAATTTGGATAATAACCACTTTTCAGTCGTATGTTACACGCGTAATTTTTCCTCAATGTATTGTCGGAGTACACTGATGTTCAAAATTGGCGGCGCCTAGCCTACTGTGTCTTTTAATGGTAAAAAGAATGTTGCTAATTGCAGCAATAGGAAAAAATCAAGGGCACGAGAGGAAAAACAGACTAAAAAGAGGCAGATTGTCTCACTTGACTGTCATATCGGAAAAATAATTTGTAAATAATTTGTAAGTAGTTGTGCGGAACTGCTAATAAAAAAAATTGGTAGTTATTGTTGTCTATGTGCATCCGTCGGCTATAACGCCATTATCTCCCAAATTCAAACGTGTGAAGGATTTTTGTCAAGCTTCACGGTCGTTTTAAGTCATGGTATCAGACGGCAAGCTCTTTTGCCAAGTTAATCCCACCAAGTAATAGTTGGAAGGTTAAATCACACATTTGTAAATTGCTTACTGCGAAATTTTCAAGCATTTCATTTATGTTCTGAAGTCTTAGTCGGTGGGCTTACCTGTCGCAAGAGCTTGGCGTTTCATATCATGACTTTAAACGACCGAAAAGCTTAGCAGGAATCCTAACAAATCTTGTTTTGGGGTTATCACATATTTTTGGTCCAAATTTACAATATCCATTTTTTTCTTAGCAATTACGAGACAAGAATCCAAAAAAGCCAAAAATCAGGTTGACGTTCCTTATTTTTCTTTTGACTTTAGTACTTACATTAGTAAGTTTACGTGTGTCTTAGTCTTTGTTGAGATACCTACCAAACTCGCATTATTTAGCATTTTGGCAAAAGCAATAATTCTTCATTCGTGCTGCTGATGTCATGTTGCTTACCGAC